>JBBMKB010066955.1:0-15028 GCA_037833945.1 Alaria marginata
ATTTCGGGTGAGATATTGAGCTCCTAATGTTAGGAGCTCAGGGACTTATTGCTGCACCCCTACCGTGGGATGACTCTGTGTTTGTGGCTGGCTTTGGCGAGATTGCTTGTTTCGGGAGTCGTGTGTTGTTGGAACCTTAATCATATTTGTTTGGTGGCCGAGTTTGGCGAGAAGATAGCTGTCGGGAGACTTGTTTTGTTGGGACCTTATTCATAGTGTGTTTATGGCTCGCTTTGGCGACAAGGCAGGTTTCGGCCGTCGTGTGTTTGTGGGACCTTAATCTTCGCCAAAGCGACTCACAAACACATGGTGATTTATATACCACCAAACACAAGGCTCCCGATAACTGCCTCCTCGCCCAAGCGAGCCGCCAAAACAAATGATGAAGGTCCTACCAACAAACGACTCCCCAAACCTTCAATCTCGCCAAATCGAGCCACAAACACAATGTGATTAAGGTCCCACCAACATACATCCTCCGATAACTGCCTTCTCCCCCAAGCGAGTCACCAGCACACTCTGAGTAAGTAGGTCTCACCAGCACCCGAATCCCGAAACATGCCATCTCGCTAAAGCGAGCCCCAAACACACTCTCAACAACACACGTCTCCTGACAACTGCTTTCTCGCCAAAGCGAGTCGCCAAAACATATGATCAAAGTCCCAGCAACACACGACTCCCGGAAATTGCAATCTCGCCAAAGCGAGCTACAAATACGATATGAGTAAGGTCCCACTGACACACATCTCCCGATAACTGTCTTCTCGCCCAAGCGAGCCACCAGAATACTATGATAAAGGTCCCACCAACACCTGAATCCCGAAAACGGCCATCTCGCCAAAGCGAGCCACAAACACACTGTGATTAAAGTCCCACCCAAACACAACTCCCGAATTCTCCCTTCTCGGCAAAGCGAGTCACCTAAACACTGTGGCATTACACCTGGCAAATCTCCCTTTTCGGCCTATTAATTGTTTTGGCGGTTAGCTTTTGTCGAGAAGGCAGTGGGGAGTGCAAAATGATTTTTCGGAAGTACAACATTCAGTAGGAAACGCGAAGTTACGCGAGAAACGGCGCCCGAACAGTATTAGTAGAATGCAGAACGGATAACGGTATACCAGTATATGTAACATCGGTATTGAGTGCCACAGAAGTGCAACAGGGGTAGCCGTGCAGCAGTTGAAGCCTATTGTTGGCAAGAAAGTACATGCAGCAGAAGTGCAACAGCAGTAGGATTAGTGTAAGCACACCACCAGACATAACTTAACAGCCATATCAAGTGTAACAGTAGCAGGGCGGCAGTCGTTCTACGGTAGTACGAGGGCAACAAAGGGAGCGCAGCGTGAATGCACACTATAACCATGTACGTGGTAGAGCGAGCACACCACCAGGCAGAACTTAACAGCAGTACTATCAAGTGTAACATTGTGGCAAATAAATCTTCTTCGCGCCTGGCACACATATATCTGTCTTAAACCGAACCCCATCTGTGTTTGCGGTTGACTTGTGTTTGTCATGATGATTAGAGGCCGAGAGGGCTCGGGAAGCTAGCTCAGAGACAGCAGAGAAGAAGCGCAGGATTAGTATCCCCAGTACTTAGTAGGAAGACAACAGCTGTAGCACCAAAGCCAAAAATAGGAGGCGGATTTCATTTTGTGTGTCGTACGCACAGCGCTGAGCACAGGGACAGAAGAACACGGTCCTCGCACACACACATGGCAGCAACGGGAGCACACAGCACAACACCTCCGACAACACAAAACACTCAGCACAGTAGCAGCACTCAGGACGCAGACAGACAGGTTGGTGGGAATAAGTGGACAGTGTGTTGGTGGACCTAAACTCGGTGGATCGCTATGTACCGCTCTAAATCAGAGGTGGAGAAAAAAAATCGAAGAAATGTCTAAATTGACGAAACGAAATGGAAAGCAGAGATACTTATGTGGTGTACAATGCAAAATGTACAACCCTGTGGTGAGATTGAGTTTCCGTACTACAGTACGCGACAGATGTTAAGAATCTCTTGTTTCTGGCCAGGCCGGAATTCTTATGTTCGGCAGGGTGTGTCCTACACTATTTTCAGTACAAAAGAGGTCCCCTGTTCTTATTTATTTTCCAAACATGAGCCTGAAATTCTAAATTATCAGATTCTTAACATCTGTCGCGTACTGTATTGCGAGGCAGTTCGGGGTTCGGAACTAGGGTATGAGTCGGGTAGCGGTATACACAACTCGGGAGTTGTGTGTAAAAACGCAACATCTGTCTAAAACAAAGTAAGTAGATGTGGCCATTTTTTCAAAGGTGTTTTTCGTCACCACAACTCTCGCTTAACCCTAACCCTAACCCTAACTGTGACCCAACCCCATGTGGAGATTCGGCACGAATTTGCTTTATTGGAAAAAATGGCCAAATTATATTTACTTGATTTCAGACTAAGTTCCATGCTTATACACCACTCGAGGATTGTGTATACCGCTACGCGTATGATTCTGTCTCCGGTAAGCAGACCAGGGCCACAGGGCCGTGGGGAGACTGACGCCAGGCCAAGGCGGCAGGGGAAGCAAGCGTGATACTGCTGTGAGACTGATGTAGAGGGCTAGATACACTGATGGCAGAGAAGGCTATTGCAGCATAGAAGAGTGCGATTGAACAGAGACTAGGCAATCGTCGTACAGGAACCTATCAATAGTTGAGTGCTTAGACTACTCGCAGAGATAGACTAACACTCAACCTGTCGATCTACCATCGTGAGCAGGCGTACGTGGGAAGCGTGTGACAAGGTAGAGAATGCGTAGGGACTCTTCTTGTAACCGTAAGGTCGATATCATACGTGCTACGTAGATACTGGGTAGCTACGAGCCCCACATGATTCAGTGCTTGGTTTCCACCTTGTTTTCCACCCGACTGAGGTTAATAATACAGTTTTTCCACTTCTTCTATCTCCTTGAACCGGTCCACTGACAACGTTTTTCCGAATCAACTGAACATCTGAAGGCACTCCCTTTAGTCTGGAGAACTCAGGAGACTAACAACGTCCCTTCTCCTCAGAATGGCGTCGTCGGCTGCAGGACAAGACTAGTTTGCGTACACTAAGAGGCCGGAAGAAAAACACAAGAAAATGGGGCCTACAACGCCAGGTGATCAAGAGGGAGTAAGGAAGGGAGGGTTGTGGGAGCGCAGGCTCGCAGGCTAACCCCGCACGGCGCTCTCAGCGCGTAAGCCAGTCGCAAGCCAAGTCGGCGCGCGTGGCCGGGTCTCGAGCCATCCCACGGTAGGGGTGCAGCAATAAGTTCCTGGGCTCCTGACATATAGAGCTCAGTATCTCACCCGCAACATAACTTCCAATTTTTTCGTTCGCATAACCCGATCAACATTTCTACCCGCTAGTCCAAAACAAAACACGCCCGTAAAATGAACATTCCAACTGGCAGTTCCTCCCTTCAGGAGCTCAACCGGTCAGGAACGTTTGCAACCCCTACCGTGGGAAGACTCTCTCGTACGACCTATGTACTTATCGATGGGGGGCCCAGTAGCTCTCTTAACCAAACGGTGCAGATTGAGAACCCCGCTCGGAATATCGGAGGCCCGACGGTAGGTATCGATAGCCACGCACTCCTTAAGGGTGGCCCGCGGGAGAACGAGTTTTCGGTTTCGAGTGTAGATGGCCCCGTGGTGCCTACAAAGAGAGCGGCAAAGTTGCCAACCCTTACGCTCATGAGCGGCCAGAGGAGGCAGCTGTCTCCTCCGAGGTAGAGTGAAGGTAGAGAAGAGGCATCCACTGTGTCCGAGGCACGTTCGGGTCGTCAAATTGACACGCATGACGAGACTGATGTAGGTGGAGGTTTGGGGGGTTCCCACGCTGACGATGATTTTTTCCGTCCATCCGCACCAATGCCTGATGTTACCACCTCCGATGTCACGTACATTGCTATCGCTTGTAAAGCTCCGGAGACCAAACGCTCGACCGCTGGTAATAGGGAGAGGAGTACAGGGGAAAGGGGCGCTGACGAGACGGAGGCTCCCGACCTCCCAACGATCGAGACCTTCCGGGAGGCCCAGGAGACCAAGGTACGGCAGAACATGATAGCATTCATGCAGATGATGGGAGAGGGGTTGACGTTTGAAGCGAAATGTAGTGCTTTTAGCAATGCACTACTGTCGTCCGGTCTTTGTGTAGCCACCGCTACTGGACGGCGGGGAGCGATCGTTCCCATCGGAACCAGACCGCCGGTAGTGCATGCGCCGTTTGTCCCTTTTCGCTCACTTATAGTCAGTGAGGATACATAACTTGCGCGTAAATTGCAAGAGGAAGAGAACGAGCTGGCCACACAGGCAGGTGCGCAAAGTTTACGAAGAGGTAGAGCGGGATGCCGAGTTTGCTACATCTATCATAGATGAGCAGGGCGATGACACAATTCAGCTTGCACGCAAAGATCCTCACGTAGCACCGACCGCCCAGCCCGTGTACCGTGCCGGAGCGTGGGGTACCCGTTTCGAAGGTCTGGCTGACCATCAGCCCGTTGACTCCGTTCTCCCCTCCACCACGCAGAAACCACGGGCGGGTATGACACCCAAGAAGAAGACGGCCAAAGAAGCAGCCTACGACCGCCACCAGGCGGCGACGAAGGCTCTCCAAGCTCACCGGGGTGCGTCGACCTCCAGGGGGAAGGGCCACCTGCGGGTCGTGGAGAACCAGCGCCTCGTCCAACAGGCTGCCCAGCAACGCCTAGCGGCCTTGAGCGAGGAACGCCAGCAGAGGGAGCGGATATACCTACAGGAGGCCGCGGACGTCGAACAGACCATTCGGGCCAGCGAGGCGACCTGGGCAGAGGTTGAGCGCAGCGTAAAGCACGAGCGGACGCTGGCGAAGGAAGCCGAGGAGCAGCTGAAGTCCATCCGCGAAGAATCGGAGGGCACGCGCTTGGGAATCGTCCGGACGGACGACAGCTGCCTCCCCAGGGCCAGCCCCGACGCATACGACCCCGCCAACCCCACGCTAAGGGTGGCTCCAGCAGGAGGGCCGCGCCGTGCCAATGTAGAAACCATCGCAAACACCGGGATCAGCTGGATGCCTTCTTAGTCCTCCTGAAAAAACACCCGACGGAAGATCTCCACCTCCGAAAGAAGTTCCTGACTTGGGAAGACATCCTGGTGCCGGCGCAATACTTAAGTAACGGTGCCGACTGCAACGACGGCGATGTTGACGGTGGCCGCGACGGTGACGCCAAGAGCACCGCTGCTGGTATCGAGAAAAGCGGCGGCAACGATGGTGGTGGTGGTGGCGACGCCGGATGCGTCCGTAGGGGCGGCAGTAACGGCGGCGACGGTGGCGGCAGGGACGCCTGGGATAACGGGGGTGAAGGAGGCAGCCGTAGAGGCGGCGGTGGCGGCAGAAACACCGGGGGCGATTGCCGGGGTGGCGGTAACAGTGGCGGCACCAGAGGCAACGGTAACGCCTGTTACAACGGCGGCGGGGGAGGCGGGCGTTGGGGTGGCGGAGATGGTGACGGCGGCGACGCCGGGGAGTACGGGGGAGGGGGAGGCGGCCGTAGGGGTGGCGGTGGCGGCGGCAGCGCCGTTGATGCGGCGACGCCGGGGATTAGGACAACGGGGGGGGTACTCGCGGCGGTGGCGACCGGCGCCACAACTACGAAAACGGCAACGGTGGAAGAGGTGGTAAATGGGAAAACAGCGGCTACCACGATGGAGAACGTCAGGACCACCTCAATGTTCAACCGCAGGGCTCGGGTGGGAGTGGTGGTGGTGGTGGGGGAGATGGCGACGGGGGTGGGGGTATCGGGGCTGGGGCCGGCGGTGGTTGAAGTTCTCACGGCAGGCAAAGAGGACGCCGGGACAACGGTAACTTCAGGGGTCATAACACGTACGAGTTAGGGTCGGACCAGAGTGACGAGGGTAGCCAGTGTGACACGGCAGGCGCATTAGCAGAGTACACGCAGAACTAGAACCCCGTAGCCACACGGTATAGTAGGCACGCGCATATCGCACCCACGAACGGAAATGTCACGGTTACAGACGGGCAGAAGGGGGGTAACAGTGCGGTGCCCACGCAGAGCATTCAACGCGCATACGCCCGCTTCGACACCAGAGACATTCTACGATAGAGGTTCACCATTTGTTTTCTGAAGCTCCCCACTTGAGGAGCTCTATACATCACCGATTAGTTATTATGAGCAAACTGAAAGTTCCATCCGATGAACAAACCCGTGGCCCATTTATACAAAACAAACCTATTGCAACAATAGAATGATATTCCGACGATTTTGGGCTAAGGAGCCCCGTCACCCAGAAAATAAAAACTCCAAAAATGCTACCTCTATCGTAGAACGCGTCACCAATGTTCTGATCGCCCCAGCAACAATGTACACGACCTCGTAGACTTTACATCCGCCATGCGAAATGCCGCTGAGAGTGTAAGGGTAGCGTGCGATGACACCGAGACTGTAGCTTGGACTAGAAGTTGGGAAAACGGTTTAGAGCGCCATGTTATTCGGTCGGTGTGCGCGTTCTCTTCGCAGGCTCCCGCGTTGAAGACACTGGTGACGGACGCGTTTGGACAGGTCTGCAAGCTACTAGATGCGGGCCGGAGTGGTCAAGAAGCTTTCGACCATATTTTGCTTGTTTTATATAGGGGTTTGAGCAGGGCCTCTCTGGCCGTAATAATGCAGACACTCCAAAACCTGACGGTCACGCAGGGAATACTTTTCTCGGCACACCAGGGAGAGTTGCGTTAGTTAGTGTCTAACTTACGGTGTTCCGGACAAGTCGCGCCTGACGACGGAACTTTGCAGCTTGCCATCACGACTAGCATCGATGACCAGTTTGCGCTCCTGAGTGCGCAGATTTTTCCGTCTGAAATATGTGAACACTTTATTCTCCGACGTAGATGAATTACTGACCGCTCTAGATGATTTGTCATTGAACAAGACGGTAGCGAGCCAATCGACTCGTGTTCACGGGGGGTAGCCATGTTGTAACGAGAAGCAAGACGTACGCGAAAGCGTACCCGAACCAACTATTTGGGGGGTTCGTGGTGATGGACCAGCACGAGGCTGACTTTGAGGATGAGGAGGCACAATTTGGGGAAGTTTACACAATTATACAGAAGCAAGGATGATTCGGGAAAAATAACGAGGATCCTCCTTTTAACATCCGCTATGCCGACCGCGAAGCTAAAGATGCCGCGCGCATAGCTTATGGATACTCGTCGAAGCTGATCGAAGTTGATGAAAATTGGTGGAAGTTGGTGTAAGCTGGTGGAAGTTGGTGGAGGCAGGAAGGAAGTAGATGGAAGTGTTTGATGGAAGATGGTGAAAGTTGATAGAAGTTGAATAAAGGTGGGGGACTTAGGTGGAAGTTGGTGGAAGTTTGAGGAAGTGGGTGGAGTCAGAAGGAAGGTGGTCAAAGTAGAAAGGAAGCAGGTGGAAGTGCACGAAGCTGATGGAAGTCGACAGAAGTTGACGGCACTTGGTGGAAGTTGGTCGAAGTTGGTGGATGTTGGTGGAAATGGTGGAATTTGGTGGAAATGGGTGGAAGTTGGTGAAAGAAGGTGGGAGTAGGTGGGAGTTGGTGGGAGTTGGTGGAAGTTGATGACAGCTTCCACCAACTTCCATCCATCTCCATGGATGTAATTACTTCCGTGGAAGCTTTCATGGAAGTAAATTTAGATCCATGAAAGTAGATGTAAGCTTCTATGGAAGTAAAATTACCTTTATGGAAGCTTTCGTGTACTTCCATGGAAGGAAATTTACTTCCACGGGAGCTTCCATGGGAGTAAACTGAAAATGTCAAATAGTGTCAAAGACCCCGGAGTCATCCCACGGTAGGAGTGCAGCAACAGATTTCTAAGCTCCTGACATGAGCTCAATACCTCACCGGAAACATGACTTCCAAGATTTTTATCCGCGCACCCCGATCTACATTGCTGTCCGTTAGTCCTAAACCAAATGCACTCGTAAAACGATCATACCAACTGGTAGTTCCTCACTTCAGGCGCTCAACCGGTCAGGAACGTTTGGCCCCAAAAAGTGCAAACCCTCCCGTGGGATGACTCCCCAGTGCGGGTAGCGCGCGGCGTCTTTTGGTGGGTTCGACGAAGGGCGACGAACGCGGCAAGAACGTGCCAAACCTAGCTTCACGTTGTTAGTTTGCCGATTGAGCCTCAAGTCGTTCCACAAACAGCTCAACAAATCTAGATATACCGCTGTTATGCACGTAGTGATGCCCTTATATTTCTTTTGAAAATGTCACTTTCTTCGTTCTTGTTTGTACCCCTTGAGAGTCATCCCACGGTAGGGGTGCAGCAATACAATCCTGAGCTCCTGACACGAGAAGCTCAATATCTCACCTGAAACATGACTTCCAAGATTTTCGTTCGCGCAACCCGATCAACATTTCTATCCGCTAGTCCTAAAACAAATACACTCGTAAAATGATCATACCAACCAGTAGTTCCTCACTTCAGGAGCTCAACCGGTCAGGAACGTTAGACCCTAAAAAGTGCAACCCCTACCGTGGGATGACTCTTGAGTCTCCGCTCGATTCATCAAAAATATAAAAACAGAAGCTTGTAGTACAATGCATCATACCACGCTCCACCTAGGTTGCCCTCAGCTCCACCTTGCTCTGTCAAAACAAACGAAACCGACCCACCGTCCACACAAAACACTAGCTTCCAAGCTGGCAGAAGACACGCCATGCAACATAAATTAATTTGCAACGTTACGGTATCTTGGTCTCCATCGGAGCCGCCCCCCCCTGGCATGACACCATGCCCATCAACTATTTTAAGCTTAGCGAGAGTTGCGGAATCCAGGGTTCGTACGGCTACCTTGTAATGCCCTTCTCCAGGGTAACCGACAGCAGCCCATAGGCATCACAGCAACAAGCCCGGAAATTAAGGCACCAGACAACCAACAATAACCCACACGAATCACAGTCGATAACCCAGAAATAAAGATAACGGATAGGATTTATTTATCAGAGATCGGACCCGCCTACTCGACCTCGTCGGGGGCTGCCTCGGCCACCACCTCAGGCGCAGAAAAGGTGCTTTTCGGCTCGGGATCGACCCGGGTGAACACAAGCTTCCAGCTTGCGGCCGTGACGAGGACCATGCCAATGCCAAACAGACCGAAAACGAAGTGGCAGTCGAATGGGAAGGGGCGGGGTTTGTTGATGGACCAAGCGAAGATGGTAGCGGAAACCGTCGGGCCTACCGCTTTTGACAGCGAGCCCAGCGTCATGGCGAGACCGTTGACGGTGCCGCGTTGTGAGGCGGGTACTGCATTGTTGGTCGCCAGAGAAATGTTGGTAACCACCTGTTGTTGCGGCGGGGGGGGCGGGAATGGCAGAGGCAGATGGGGTGTCGGTTACGGGGTGCCCTTTGTTGGATGCAGGTGCTGCGACGTCAAAGTAGAGCTGACTCGTTAAGGAAACAGCAGGATAGTAGGCTATAGGCTTGGCACAGGAGCCAAGTAGTAGTGCAAACATTGACGATGACACAATTGCCATGCAGCCCTAACACGTGGGTATTAATTCGTCTGCTTCTTTCGGTCCTAGGGTGTCAATGAACCGGAGTGAAAGCCTGTCTAAGCTTCGAGGCTTCCTTTCTGGGTAAACGAGAAAGAGGATCTGAATCATCAAAGCCCAAACAGCTCTCTCTCTCTCTCTCTCTGAGAAAACAGAGCAGTCTTCTACCCACTGACGCGTTTGTCGCAGTTGCCAAATCCACGGACGGGGTAGGGTGATATCGTACAGCGACATTGGTATCGTCGACGTCCTACACCAATGTCGGAGGGCGCATCCAAACATTTCACCATAACAGCAACACCATTACGACAGTACACCAGCATCGTCCAGCAATGATAGTACAAGAACAAACGACCGACATGATACTGTCGGGTGGTATCATACAGCAACAGCAAGATGGTCGCCACCGTTCAAACGGTACAGTGATATCGCGCAGCAACATCAACACGGTCGACATCGTACACAACTATCGACACGTTACATCAAAAGGTTCTTTACGCCAGGAGAGCCAACGTGGTCGACTTATTATAATATGTACATACCTTACACCAACATCGCCCAGCAACAGCATAAGAACATGTACAAGACGTATGCCACGATAGTAGAGGTAGCATATTCTATGAAACGTATTTTCCAAAACAAATCGGGGCTCCTTATGAGTCCAACCTCGTTGAAACGTCATTCTTATTTTGCAAGATGCGTTTTTCGTATACATGCGTAGGCCGAAACGGTTATTCATCGGGTTGCACTCTCAGATCACTCAAAGGGAGGGAGGTATTGGATGAAGCATAGAGTAGTACTCCTCTAGTGAGGAGTCTCAGAGAGCAATCGATATTGTACTGGATATTGTACTGGATATTGTACTGGATATTGTACTGGCTACAAGACCGTAGCCCGTGTCAAAAGCCGAATTGATGTAGTCAACCAGGGTGCTTCTCACCGCGGTCATAACCACGTTCGAGAAGAACAGCAAGACCAGATTGGCCGGCATAAGCACCCTGTCGAAGTCGTGCAGAGTCGAGAGAAGGGGGTACGAAAGGTACACTGGGATGGCGATGCAGCAGGCCCAGCGCTGGGACATTGTCAGGCCGATGTGTTTCACAACTCGAGGGTACACTAGGAGCTGGAAAATCAGCATTCCTGCGCCACAGATCGACAGGGCCTGCAGCAGTACGGAAGACGAGGACGCACAAGTGACCGGGAAAATGGTAGGTGTCATGAAAGAGAGCGACTGAGAAATGTACAGCACTTGTGAAGCTGGGCAGGACAAGCACGGACATGAACACACGCGCCCACCATCGCCTGTAAACGTATTAAGTTTATTTCGACGTTCAACATGAGCACACATGGCAAAGAGGACATTGGCATTATTATCTTTAATGCTGCCGTACAGCTTACACTCCGGAATGATACAGTGCATAAGTATCAAATATAAAGTTGGTGGTTGGCTTCACGCAAGTTCAAAACCTGTCGTGGGGCAATGAAACACAGGAATATTTGCTCGCTTGAGGCACACCGCCAGGTGTCCCACACTTGTACTTCTTCTTGGGTTGAATACTAAAATTCGTGCCGTCGCTGCAGATCGCACACAGAGAGAGCACTGCATGAAAATACGTAATAAGGGTGCCGAGTAAGGGGTTTGTTACCTGCCCAATCTGTTCAGTCGTCCAATCCAAGCCTCCGCTCTTCAAAGTGCTGAGCGCCCATAGTGGGTAGACCTCCTGGCACCCAAACGAAATAACCTACGGTTCAAGGCAAGGCGATATGGAGCACGTCCGTGGGGATCGGCGGTGCTGTGCAGTTTAGCCAGTGCACCACTGTACCGTTCGTGATGATAAGCTTCGACGAAACCTGGCAAGCGAGGACGTGTGCTACAATAGACTTAGCCCTTTTTGGCTTTTTTGTTTTTGAATGACGGGGCTCCTTAACCCAAAACCGTCGGAAACTCCTTGTTTTTCAGTCCGATTTGTTGTGTACCTAGGCCACAGGGTTTGTTCGATGGGTTGAACTTTCAGTTTACTCAAAATCAGGTGGTGGGTGAGGTTCAGAGCGGTTTAAAGTGAGGATCCCCAGAAATAAATGGGCGCACGTCTATCGTAGCACGTGTCCGAGGGCAATGTTGAATAAACCCTAGACCCAAAACAGATGCAGGTAAGTACCGAGGGTGAGAGGGGAAGATGCCTGTGACCGCGACTTGCCCAGAAGGCCCGGGTTAATCTTCCAATAACATGAGTTGGACTGGAACGTACTTGCAATGCTTCGTATACGTCGCAGAACTACTACTGTGGTTGCCGTCAAGTATCGATTTTCTCACCGAAAACAACACGTATACGAACAGGATCGTTCGAACCCGCTTCTCTTTGAGAAGCTTCATCGGCACCATAAACTCCTTGAAGCAGGAAGCCCCCCCCCCCCTTCCCTCTTGCTCCTTCGATCCGCGGTACGATGTCAACGGTAGCCGTTCGTCAGCTCGTGCCTGGGTGCTGCTCCCGTTAATCACGCCGTTGCTGCCGACTGCCGATGGTTCGTGTTGGCGGTTACCACCCGACATCGCAGCTCCCCCGTCGCTAGCGTTCCCGAACTGAGGGCCATAGCCGATGTCGATGCAGGTCGTTCTGACAGTCTCCTTCGTGTCCGCCGCCATCTTCTGGATGTACAACTCCGTCGCCTGCGACGGAATGGGCTCGAAGCCACCCCTGCATGCAATTATGGTTACCACAAAACGCGGTTAGACCGTGTAGAAGCGGAAATATGCCCTACATGTTGTACACCACAGAATTCTCCCGGATCCTTACGGTTGCATTTCCGGTACACCTCGCTCTTCCCTCCTCCGCGGTGCGAACATGAGACCGCAGTGGACATATACGCGTGTGACTCGCCGCTGTGGAAGATTTTCGACCAATACTGGCTCGCCCGGGAAACCTACCGCGATTGAGCAGCTGTTCAATATCTGGTTCGGGAATGTTTTCAATACAGTACACGACACCAGTTATAAATATCCTATTATGGCTAAGGCTCGCGGCTTATCGTGGTGTCAACGTTGAGCACAGGCTCTTAAAAGGCTATTGTATACGAAGTATAGGATTTAGAGTGGCGTCCTTGCTGAGCACAAATGTTTAGCTCTAAAATCTGAAACCACTTACAAACTCAGCCTGAAGTTCTTAGCTGCCAAGTTCTTGACACATGTCGCGTACTGTATGCTTAAAGCCTAGTGATAGTACGAAGTGTTCTGCTAAGGTGCTCGCTGTGACATGCCATCTAGTTCGCCGCACGTTTCGGAGAGGAGTGAAGGGGATAGTTGGAGGGGGTGTTCGGCGCGAGCAGTCGGGGGTGGCCACATCCCTACGCACAGCGGAATCCATTTTCCGTACGCTATCTGGCAGTGCAATGTTCAACCGAGCCGCTGACACCTCGAACGCCACTTGAACAGACGGTCTAGACTCGTCGTGCCGTAAATAAGGGCAGTTCTTTTTCGCTGGTCTTCAGAACGACAACACGAGCTCTTTCATTTTGATCGTGCTTGTAGCCCCTGAAAATAACTCGGATGGTACCTGCTGCCAGCCTTTTTGACCTCGATGGTCTCTTGGAGGAAGAAGTACACGAGGGGTATGCCTCCAAGGGACAGGAGCGAGCCGAGGACGTTCGGAAGCAAATACGGAAACCTGTTTGGTGCGGACATCGGCAGACCGAATAACGACGGAAGAAGAAAAACAGTTTGAAAAATAACCGACGGATCCCTTGGGACCGCAATCTCGCTTCTGAGAATCGACATGCACGTGATTTTCGGCAAAACCGACTGCTCGTATATATACCAGGTAGAGTGCTGTAGTAGCATATATACCGCTCAGCGTGTCGGATTATAACGTCTAACGATAATCGGCGTGAAGTAACCTCGTGCGGCGCCGCCGTTCCGTCACCCTATTTCGAGGGGAGGATGGCTGGTAGTGAGGATGAGCTGGCCTAACCTAAGTAGCTGGTCATGACGGAAACCATGTATCCTCAAAGCTCTTCTGATTCAAAATCAGGGAATATCACCCACTAGACAAGCGCGATAGAGGTAGCACCTTTTGGCGAAAACATGTTTTGAAACACATGAAATCTTGTAAACCCAAAACCGTCGGAATCTCAGTTTTGTTTCGCAAAAGGTTGTTTATAGTATATCTGGGCCACGGGTGCGTGTGTTCATTGGATTAAACGTTCAGTTTGCTTAAAATCTGTTTTTGGGTAGGGCCTAGAGCTACTCAAATCAGGAGCTCCAGTAAGGAAGTGGTGCCCCCCTACCGTAGCATGTGCCATAGAGAAGGTCTAATCGTCAGGGCGCTGGAAGGGGGCGACTCACCCCTTGGGGTGATGGCTTTCGTTGGGGCAATTCGGTGCGGTAGCAACAATCAGAGTCAACCCCCAGCGAGTAGGGGGGATAGAGAGCGAACACCCTAACATGTACTCGACAATGTGAGTGGTACATGCCGACAAACCTAAACCGACAACTAACAACTGACAACAAATGGAGTTGGGGGAGGCAGCGCTGGGTAACCCTTGCAGACGGTGCCTGTGGACAGAATACTTCTACTTTTACTTCGTTTGATGTGATTACCTTCCGAACAGGCCCGTCTCCGAAAACATGGTGGGGTAATGGATTGCTGGTTCCGCCAGCAGACCACCCAGTCCAGAGCCGAGGACAAGACCAATCGCCCAGCACCCTTGGCGGTGAGGGAGACAAGGTAGGCCCGGCGACGTGTTCAGAGAGTTTGGTACGCAATAATAGGCAACGCTTGAAACTTGAAGCATGGAGTTTGTCACTTTGCTTGTATGGGGAGATGTGTCACGGCATGTACGCGCACGGTGTAGAAGACAACAATAGCCGACGGAGGCGTATTACCAACCGTTATGCAGTGGGGAACCAGGTGCCCGGGTTCAGAGGTTACCTGGGCAGGAGGCGGAACGAGATTGCGTAGCCGTGCCACAACAACTCCTCATGACCGTATACAACATCAGACCACCTCAGCGAGCGCCATATATCGTGTTTCGTCGCAGCTCCGCAGTGCAGTACTGTCATGAACCTTGCACCTTTGCTAAGCACAGCGTTCTACCATGTATGCAGCGAATTAGACATACATGGGTGCAGGGAGGTTACACCTTTGGTTCAAATGATTTTTGTCAGTAGACCGTTTTTAAACGAATACGACATGGTGCACACCAGATACTGTAGGGTCAAAAGTGAAAGGGCGTCGAGATAATTTTCCACGTCTAGTAGTGAACAAGTGATCTACTGTAGCGTATATTCTCTTTCCACCCTTGGCCTCCCCAGATACTGATAAACGACACAAAAAACCAATGCTGCTGTGGCTGTGCGGGGGCATGAATTACCTGTGATGAAGCTCATGCCTACCACCTCGTGCTCGCTTCCGCAAATCTCGGAGATCATGGTCTTGGAGTTCGCTACTATGCCGTTCAGTGCTCCGGTTACAAACCTGCACAT
>JBBMKB010066966.1:0-15027 GCA_037833945.1 Alaria marginata
CCTACTCAAGCTTATCATTGTTTCGTTTCGTTTATTCCCTGACCTCCTCAGGTCCCTGACCTCCTCCAGGAAATATTTTCCATCATAAATCATAGAATGTTTCAACCCATTGAATTCTGCCGTTCTCAACAAAAATCGGATTGCTTGTCGAATCTCCTCCCAAGCCTCGCCTTTATGTGATATATACATACCCTATCGTGTAGACGTGTAAAAAGACAATGCAATTTCAATACCACGGCGGCGGTATCCACGAACAAGCCAAACCTCATTGTTGACATCGATCAGCGGGTCCGACTCACTCATGTGGGCGTGCTGCGGACGGTTCGGATTACAGAAGAGCTGTACGATGTGGCGCCCCCCCTGCTCAGCGTGAAGGCGACCATCCTGAAGGCAGACGCGATTGAGACGTTGCTCTACGGGGACCCTCGGCGTGACGCTCTATGCCAAGCTCCGTGCAATGCATCTCGACGTCCCTTAGCGCGCCGCCGTGCTGACCCCGCCAACCTCTCGTACGCCAAGTCCCTGAAGAAGGCGAAATGCGAGAGCGTCGCAACGACCATCCGGAAACGGCGGCTCTTCTTCGCTGGGGCAATAATACGGCAAAGCGCCTGAGAGAGGGGCGACTATCACGTCAGATGGCCGGTGGACAAACCCCGAGATCAGGTGGACCACCGAAAAGTCGGAACAAATCTACCTGGTCAATGACCTCGTCCTTTTTCGTGCCACCGAAGGCTCCACAGAACACTCCTCTACAACTGCAGTCCGGAGTAGAAGCCGATCTGTGGGTCGAGGCATTCAAGAAGGCGGGCAACTATTTACAGCGCCGGAGGTTCCGCGAAGCAGCCGATTGGTTCATGGCCAGGTGGCACGAGGAGGAGGCAATAAAGAGCTCGGAGCACCGCGCAGCCTGGATGCGTGGCGCCCAAGGCCAGATAGGCGGGAGGAGAGGGTGGGTAAGAAACCCCGGTCGAAGAAAGTAGCCCAAGGTCAAATAGGCGGGAGGAGGAGGTGGGTAGGAAAGCCGCGGTCGAAGAAAGCAGGGAGGAGACAGCAGACAGGGTAGCAATGCACTAGGCCGACCAGTAGGCAAAATATGTCTACGCAACTTCCAACTGCTGCTACTACTGCTGCACCTCGAACCCGATTCGCGTTTGCCATGGTTGAGACCCTGTTGCCTGTCCGTGGTGTTTTGTTTTGTCTGGTTATTATAATTACCCGTCTCATCCTCCTCGGGGGGAGGGTAGCGGACCGGTACTGCGGTTACCACCGCTGATACATAAGCTGGGCATTGCAAAATCAGCTTCCCTTTGTAACCCTTTCTTCGTCCCGTTTTCCTCATTATTTTCATTTAATCTTTGTGTTCCCTTCTAAGTACCCTTAGAGGGTATGGAGGAGATGCTGGCGATATGGACACCGCAGTCGGCAGTTACAGTCTGTAGAGGACGGGCCGGGCAGCAATGATCCTATCCCCATGGCAATTTCATTCGGAGCCCAGCTTAGGTGCTGCCCCCGACAACGGCTGGGTGGTGTTATCTGCTTTGTTTCTGGTTGTTGTCTGTTGCACTTGTATATCGTACCTGGTATTCTACGAATAAGGATAATATGTTTTTGTTTTTGTCTTGCCGTGTTTTTTTGTTTGAATCACTTTACAAACGATTTGTGGTTGGCCTTTTGTGGTGCGGTGGTGCGTCATCATCACATTATTCACCAATAAATAGAAGAAGGTGCGATTGTTTTTACGTTTTTTTTAAAAAGAAATCATATCAGACGATGTCAGGAGACGGGCAAGCAGAAATCTGTCAGTCAGTCAGTTAAGGTTGTCTACATAAATATGTGACGGCATTTCCTCTATCTCCATGCATAGTATAAATAAGTAATTGTGTGTGGAAAAACGAAAAACCCTATCTTGGCCGTCAAGTATGTCTGTCAAGAGGTGAAGACGCCGTCTCCTGGACTATCTGCGTGTCAGTGATCCCGGCGCACAACCACAACAGGAAATGAGGTCCATTTGTTGATTACACCCTCTCACAGCGTTGACGGGACTTATATAGCAGGATGAAGGACGAGATAGACTCCCAGGTGATCACGCAAAAGCTCTATATTATTGAACCACCGAGTGGTCACGGCAGGGCAAGGTATCACAACCCAGCAAGTTGCCCGCCATCTTAATCCTCCTTTCTCTCGTCTGGACACATTCATACCCCCTTATAATAATCCCTCATCATACATGGAACTCCCTAATCTCCAGTGAAACATCTCCGTCGTGAACCAGAGGACAATCCAAGATCCCCCCTCCTCGGTTCACGAAACAAAAACAATGATCCCCCCTGCTCAGTATGTATCCCCCCTGCTCAGTATACCATCATAATTTCCCCTGCCAAGTATACAATCAATATAATCCAACACAGAGTATGACTTCATATTGTTGATCATAACATGATAAGGCATCGTAAATATCGTAATGACTCTCAAAAATCACTCCGAAAACCAAAACCGAAAAACAAATATAAATCCTCGAATCAAAAATTAAATTCTGAAATATAAAATCCAAAACCGAAAATCGAAAATCAATTTTTCAATACTCAAAATCAAATTCTCAAGCTCAAAAATCAAATTTATGAAGTAAAAATCAAATCCTCCAAATTAAGCCAAAAACAGAAAAACAACAAACAGCAGTCTCCCTACTGATAGAAGTATACCAGATATCCAACACTCTAAAAAATCCATCATCCACTACTACTGTCTTATAACATGACATTTCTGGCGAAACAAACCCCATACTCGAAAAGCAAAATATCTCCGAAAAACTGACGATTAAATCCTTTACTCTGGAATCAAAATAAAATACTCCCGTCTCGAAAAACGTCTTCAAATATTCATCAGAAAATCCGGGTGAAAGCAAGACGTCTCCCTAGAGAGAGGTTTTGTCAAGAAGTCAGCATGCTGCATCTCTGACTTCACGGAGATAATATCAAACTCCCCCTTGAACACAAGCTCCCCCACCAGAAACCGACCTCCTATCAGTAGCCTTGCTAGCATAGTCTACGTCCGCATACACTACCAGTTCAAGTCCACTGCCCTTCTGAAATATAATACCGGAATCACTCGTCGCAAAAACATACTCCAAAATACCAATCGTAGTCCTCCAGTGTACCCCCCTCGGTCTATTCGCGTACCTAGCCACGGCCCTTACCGCGTTCGCAATGTCAGGTCGTGTTTGGTTAGCAAGCCACATCAAACTCCCTACCAGTTCACGGAAAGGCCAGTCGCCTATAGGCTCATCTTCGTCGAATTCGTCAAGTTTTAGACCGGTTGAGAGATGAGTTCTCCTGCCGGAACTAACACCGAACTTCGGAGCTGTGTTTTCAGCGAAAGCTTGCCGCGAAATCTTCAAAGTACCAGCCTCAAAATCCACTTCAATTCTTCCAAGCTGTTGATCGGAACAAGGCGGTTCAAGTCATCGTAAAACTGGTCACACCTACTCTTCTGCCCCACCGCAAAGATACCATCCACATGTACTACTGTCACTATGGAGACAGAACCAGACTCAACCAAACGCATCACACACGCATCAGCTGGTCTCTGCTCAAAACCAAGAGTCTTCATGTGAGATACCAGATGATTGTGCCACGATCTCGATGCTTGCTTCAAGCCATACAGACTGCGGTCCAACCGTACTACCTTACCAGACATTTTTCCGCAACCCGAAGGCAACCGCATAAAAACATCCTCCTCCAGACTCGACTGGACAAACGCTTGTTCGGCATCGAAGTGACACAGATCCAACCCCAATTACCACGCAATAGTACCCAACAAACGAAAACAGGACGCCGCAGGCGTCGGAGCAAAAGTCTCAAAGAAACCAACACCCTCACGCTGTTTGAAACCCCGTACCACCAGCCTCGCCTTCGCCCGGACCACGTAACCATGCTCGTTAGTTTTCCAGGCAAACACCCATTTCGCAGAGATCACATTCAGCCCGCCTGCCTGCTATATGTCCCCGAAAGTCCCCGCGCTCTCCAGTCCGTCATATCCCTTTTTCATCGCCTGAATCCAGATGGCCGAATACTCGTCCGCACACGCTTCAGCATACGAGTTCGGCGTCGAAAGCTCGTTCGCCGGGCATGTGGGCAAAGCGGGGTTCTCATGCGGTGGAGCTTGATGGAAAAGCATATGACCTATACCTTCCCGTGCCGCCATCAACAATAGCAGCCCATGCTCCACCCCCTTTGCTTGACGACCAGTCTCACCCCTTGTTCGTTCCCGCCGAACGTCTCCTTCCTCCGGGCTCGATCCGTGCCCCTTCTCCGTTGATGTACGCGCGGTCTCCCCCCTTGTCCGTCCCCGGTCTACGTCGCCTTCCTCTGGGCCCGGGATATAACTCCCCAGCTCCCGGGCAGCACGATGTAAAATCTCCTGCTGGGCCGGCGACGCGGCGGCGACGGTGGCAACGGTGATGGCGGCGACAGTGGCGGCGGCGGCGGCGGCGGCGTTGGCGGCGGCGACGGCGGTGACGATGACGGCGGTGGCGGCGATGACGATGGCGGCGGTAGCGGCGGTGATGGCGGCGGCAGCAGCACCGATTACGACGGCTGCGGTAGCGGCGATAGCGACGGCGGTGGCACCTGCTCATACCACACGCCCGGGTCCTCGGGGGTTTCAGGCTCCCCCGGGGACAACGGCGGCGGCGGCGGCAGCGGCGGTGGCGGGGAACTCTCCTCCCGCTCCGCAGGCAGTAACCCAACAAACGGCTTCCTCGGGTGCTCCCAGGTTACGTCGCGGGTGTACGACTTCCAACCGTTCGGGAGCAGAACCTTGCAGCAGTCCCTTGCGTGGTTGCTGCCGCTGCTCAAGTAGAAGCAGCGTTGTCCCTTGGGCTGGGACTTGTGGGTTCTCGTCACGTCGCGGAAACCCGGCTTGAAGAAAGGAAGCAGCCGCGCAAACGGCGCTCTGCCGTAGAACTTCCGATATGGTGAAAACATGTCCGGCTTGTCCTTGACCCTCGCTGTCATGTCGATGACGTCGCTCGCATAACTGCACGCTTCCGCCCAGAGAGACCCCGTCTGCGGCAACTTTGCGTCACCGAACAGGCGGGGTGCCTCCAGGCATGACGCCATCGCCACGTCAAGCGTCGCGGCTATCCTTCGCTCGGCCACACCGTTGTGCTTCGGAGAGCCGACAGGCGTGTACTCGCGGCGGATTCCGAGGCGGTCGAGCAGACCCACGAAATCTGGGTTGATGAACTCCGAGCCGTTGTCCGAGCGGATGCATCCAACTGGAGACGGGGACACATGAGCATCGATGTCGGCCAGGAAGCGAGCAAAAATCTCCGGCACGTCAGCTTTGCGCCTCAAGAAGTATGGCCAGCCCAACCGTGAGTAATCGTCCACCACCATCATGAGGTACTCCGCGCCGCCGGCGGACGTAAGCCTCTTGCCCGACAGGTCCACAAAAATACGCTCCAGGGGCCTGGTAGCGCAGCACTCCGTCCTCCACGGAACAGCCATCCTCCTTCCCTTTGCCTCAGAACAACCGGAACACGCAACCAAATCTCCAAAAACCTTCACACGCATTTGGCGAGCAGTCTCGCGGCAAGTATCGGCATGGGAGTGGGCAAGGGCAACGTGTAGATCATTATTATCGATCCGCGGCATTTTCCCCGGCGCTAATACAGCGGCAGCGACAATCATATCATGCTTAACTCTAGTAACCTTGATATATGATCCAAACTCGCGGCGGGGGAAAGTCAAACGGCCACCAAACACGTGCACTCCATCAGCATCCATCATTGCGCTACACTTGGGCATCACCTCATGTAGGGAAAACAGGTGAAAACGAGCTCCCGGTACGTACGCAACATTCGACAGAGTCACGTCCAAATCTCCATCAGCGCGGTGCATCTTCATGGACAGCTTACCAAAACACTCAATATCCAGCGACCTCATGTCGCCTACTACTAACTTACTCTTACCAACGGGGGGAGGGCTACACTCAAACATGCATAAGGGGTCTCCAGTAACATGGTAAGTCCCACCAGTATCGGCTACCCACCATCCCCCCTCACTCAAATCAACACCAGAAACACCAGACCCCAAAACATTATCACTAGCAGCCTTGCCTTGCTGCGCAACCTGCGCGGTGAGGAGATGGGGGTCGAACGTAGCCGCATAGCTGCCGTTGTTCGCCAGGTCCGGGGGGGAAGTCGGAGAGGTTGCAGGCAGGGGAGCTCCGGCTGAGGTATTTCCACCACTGCCATAGGTCGACTCCTGTTGCCAGCCATCACCGTCGTACGGAGAAAACAAAGGAGCAGCAGGGACAGCACCACCGCAGAAAGCAGATACCGGGGCGTCGCAAGCGGGCGTAGGGGGTAACATTACGTTGGCATGACCGGCGGGGGGAAACGGGCACTCTGCGATATAGTGTCCTGACTGGTCACAACGGTAACACTTTCCCCGGCGGGCCCTCGGTGTATCCCCCGGCGATGGACCCCAGCCTATCGGAGCGCTCCCTGGTGCCTGCGGCAAGGCACCCGGTGGCGGCTCGCTAGGGACCCAACCCATCGGGGGCACTTGCCCCCCCGTGCCGAACGGCTGGGGGCCTCGGTCGTCCCAACGGTACCTACCGGTCGAGGCGTCCCAACACCACTTTGAACCGGTTGGCCCACCACCTTGTTGCTTGCTGTGACGCTGCTGCTGCTGCTGCTGCTGTTGCTACTGCTGCTGGCGTTGGCGCTGTGACTGCTGGTACTGCTGCTGCTGGTACTGCTGCTGGCGCTGCTGTGGCTGCTGCTGGTACTGCTGTTGGCGTTGCTGTAGCTGTGGCTGCTGCTGCTGCTGCTTGTACTGCTGCTGCTGGTACTGCTGCTGCTGCTGCTACTGGTACTGTTGCTGCTGCTGCTGCTGCTGCTCGCCCTTGCTCCTTCCACCTCTCCTTTTCCCCCCTCCTGAGCCCGCACCTCCTCCACCGCCATTACCACCACCACCAGCCCCGGCGCCGGTGGGTTGGGCACCCCCGACGTACAGGGCGTGGCTGTCTAGCTGCATCCCCATTGTCCGCTTCACCATGTCTTTTTCCACTTTATCTACCAGGTAAGCGTCACGAATGATCTCATCGAATTCGGAACGGGGGATGCCGGGGCGGGAAAGGATTGACATATTTTGGATGTTGAAAAGAGACGAGAGATTCTGGACAATGTGCTGATTTACCTCTTCAACACTCTTACCTCCCTCCAACATGGCAAGTTCATCTGCTGCCTTGTCAACTCTACCAAGAAAATCAAGTGGGTCTTCATCTTCGTCCATCCGGATTGTCTCAAACTCCCTCTGGAGCGTGTGCCTAGCGGCTATAGTCTTAGGCATATAGTGCTTCTCGAGTTCTTGCCATGCCCCACTGGGTGACATTGCCTTCTGCATCCGGAACTCAACAATGGGATATCCCGTCATCGACTCCATCAACAGACCATACACTTCTCTTGCGTCCCTAATCTCTCTGAATGCTTACTTCTCAACACCTCTTCAGATACCTCCATGTCTCCTACCATGATAGGGTTGTTGGTCTCTTTCAGTACATACAGCTTTCCAAGCGAAGAGAGGTATGCACACATCTTATTCTTCCACATACCGTATACCTTCTCTCTATCAGCTTTGTCACTCTCAAACTTTGGGGGACGGGAATTGGTCATCGAACTACGCGCAAAGAAGGGCATGCCTGCTTGGGCCCCCGGCCCTGATGATGGCATGGTGTTCGCTGCTGACGTCTCAGCAGCTTCCTTCCCGCTCGTTGGTCGACCGCTCCCAGACCCTCCACTTGCCTCAGCTATCAACGCGTCTCTCTCTTCGCGGACGGCCTTGGCTCTCGCAGCCTTCTTCAGGACCTTGATCTCTTGCAGCAACGCTGCGGTCTCGTCGCTTACTTCTTCATGATCCGAGCCCGAGTGTTCAGAATCCATGGTACGAAAGTCCTATACCCCCTCTGGGGCAAATCCTAAACTAATGCCCTAGCCTACGAGAGAGTGAGGCACCTTACGATATCGTGTTGGTTACACCCTCTCACAGCGTTGACAGGACTTATATAGCAGGACGTAGGACGAGATAGACTCCCAGGTGATCACGCAAAAGCATATATTATCGAACCACCGAGTGGTCACAGCAGGGCAAGGCATCACAAACCAGCAAGTTGCCCGCCATCTTAATCCTCCATTCTCCCGTCTGGGCACATCTATATCCCCTTATAATAATCCCTCATCATATATGGAACTCCCTAATCTCCAGCAGAACATCTCCATGGTAAACCAGAGGACAATCCAACAGAAGCTGTTACACACACCGACGACGGTGGTACTTAGTACGAAGTGGCTCACTGTTCTAATCAAGCACTGTGAGTGGGGGTACTAGCGCTACGGCATGGACCGCTGGTTATATAGTGGAACTTTGTGCACGATCGATACGTTCATACTGATGCCCACAACGTGGCGCATTACTCCTGTAAGTCGAAAAGAAAGAGACGCAGCATATTCCAGGTACAGATACCTACCTGATGCGTGTTTCGTGTAAGGCAGGCGGTGGTTCTGTTAATATATCCCTCTTGAATAAAAGCTCGATTAAAAAGCTTTTATACATGCGGATGATGGTGATGCCTATGCAAAAGGGGTCACTGTCGTAATCGGACAATGCTGTGAGTGGGGGTACCAGCGCTACGGCGTGCACACTGCCTGTCTTATAGTGGTAGACTTTGTGTACGATTGGTGTATACGTTCATGGCAGGGAGCTTGTACTTTTTCCAATCGAGAAGCTATTTATTATACAGATGTACGTGATACATACCTGTTTTCTATTGCGACGAACCACGCGGCGGTCAACTGCCGTATCCGGGCACTGTAGGTGGGAGTCTTTACGCCAGGTCGTGCTGACTGCTGGTCGTACGGTTGCTTACGGTCTTGAGCTTTGTTTACCATTGATGTATGCGTTCATGCGAGGGAGCTGACACGTTTTCCATTCGAGAAGCTGTTTCTTTTACAGACGTACGTGTTACCTACCTGTTATCTGTTTCGACGAACCAGGCGGTGGTCTACTGCTGTATTCGGAGGCCGTAGGTGGGTTTTTTCACGTCAAATCGTGCTGACTGTGGGTGTTACGGTTGCTGGAGGCTTTCCGTACGATTGAGTTGGACATGCCTGCCCCCCCCCCCTCTGTGTGCGGGGGGGGAAGGGGCTGTCTGGTTATTATTGGTGGGATTCGTGAACTTGTGATACGGGAGTCTTTACGCCAAGTCGTGCTGACTGCTGGTCTTACGGTTGCTCGATCTATAACATACCAGTACCAGTATATCATACGTAGATGATATCCATCATGGTGAGATATTTTTAGGTATGCAACACGACCTTGCACGGCTTGACAGAGCAACCAGATTTGAAGTTTCGCACGAAGTCGATCGAGCGTGGGTGTACGTATACTCGTACATATATTACCAGGTATTATGTGATATTATATCATATTTCTGGTACCCGGGAAGATGTGTATCATATATATATCGCGAGGCTAGCGGTCGACATCGACCGAACGAGGCGGAAATAGCGTGTTCGAACACGGGGCTCCGAGTGAATTTCTATCATCAAAGGTTATGTTGCCCCCCCCCCTTTTTCGCTTCTGGCTTCGAATTTACGACGAATGCAGTAGTCACAACGGAGGCGTGTCCCCCCAACCTGGCGGTACAGTTCGGCTCCACGATAGAAGGGGGTGGAGTCGCCAACGCGTCAGAGTACAGGGGTGCTAGCGCGGGAAGGGGGGGTGCCTGGACGAGTCAAGCAAACATCAGTATGGCTTTGTGCGTTCAAGTTCGCGTTCGATGACTTGCGCGAGGCCCAGAATCTCGTCCTCGAAGCTGCGGTCGCCCAAGCTCAGGAGCGAGAACAGGAGGCGACGGCAGATCTTAAAACCATCCTCATATAGCTGCACATCCAGCTCGTCGACACGCTCGGGAATTCCGATGGCCAGGAGGAGATGGCCGGAGGCGGAATCGGGGGCGGTGACGTCGAGGACAAGGCGTTGCGGATGGACTTCATACTGGCATGGAAATACCCCACGGTTTATAAGGCGTGGCTCATTTTGCGAGGAAAGCCGGTCATGACATCTTGGACACACGAGCAGCTCCAGGACGTACTGATCGACACCGCGCGGGTGTTCCCAATGATGGCGTTGCAGGTCGGCTCTTTCGCATCGCTCGATATCGGAGCCGATATGGCAAACGGCCAAGAAAAGGGCCCGGATGACACGCACCTGTACGAACACATGGACATCATGGCTAACACGGTGTTAGCGGTCGCGGGGCACGGAGCTCATTCACCGGAAACTACACAGCGTCTGCGGGGACGGAGAATCGCACTTGACGAGGGTGCCGCCATGCTGGGCAAGCACTGTCGGAAATATTGTGTAAGTGTTGAGACCTGCGACAACCACAAGCGTATGATGACGCTCGTGAACGACGGCCTCAAGCAGTGGACAGCCGCGCGGTTAGCTGCGTCGGTGTCAGCGGGGCAACAGGTTAGCTCTCCCCCGCCGATAGGAAATCTACCTACCGTTGTAGGGCCGGTCTGGGGGAATCTACACGGTTACATTGTCTACAATGGGCTGATGAACGCCCATCACCACACTGGCTCCGGTTCGTCCGAGGGCGTCAAAACGGGCTTGGAACACGTTGGTTCGTCGTCGGCAAAGAAGTCAAAGACGATGAGGCTCTGCTACGGTAGGCAGAAAAAGGAGGGCTGCCGTTTCGAGAACGGCGCCTTCTATCACGACCCGGTAAAGAAGTATGACGCTAGCAATGCCGCGCAGTCCGACGGCGCCCACGCGCCCAGCACAGGACCACGTGAATCGTTAGCCGGCACGACAGCCCGCCGATCTCCAGCCAGCACGCCAGCCGGACGACAAGCCAGGGCGCAAGGCGGCTCGGCAACTCGCACTGTCGCTGCACGGAGCAGCCCGTGGGGGCGCAGGCTCCGCGTATTGGCGGAGCCAACTTTGGTGGCGGATCGACCTGCGGCTACCTGGAAGTGGGCGTCGCTCGTACGACCGGGTTCGGCGTCTATTTCTCGCGAAGGTGTCGGCGACAGTTTGAAAAATTTCCCAGAGGCATGGAGGGAAATTTCGGTAGGCGAGGGCACCAGTGAGCCCCTTAAGCGAATATCAGGGTTCGTTTTAGAGGAATACTACATTTGTTTTTGGGGAAATCGTGGTAGCTTCAAATGTATGCGGGACCTCGACGCAGCGCTACCGCTTCACTGTTTAAATTCATTATTAATTCGGACTCGGGTTAGGCATGCAAGGAAAGTTCGGTAGCCGAGGGTACCAGTAAGCCCCTTACGCGAATATTGGGGTTCGTTTCAGAGGCATACTACAGTTTGTTGTGGAAAAATGGTCGTAGCTTCAAATGTATGCGGGATCTCGACTCAGGGCTACCGCTTCACCGTTTGAATTAATTATTGATTCGGACTTGGTTTGGGGACATCAAAGGATTTCCTGATATAGATCAGTTGGTGCATATTGCGGAGAACGGTGCGCCGGCCCACGTCGATGGCGTTAGAGATATTGGAGCCGCGCTGGCACACTCGGACCACAGCAGAGTAGGTGCGCATGTTTACCGTACTATCGCAAAAATCGCCGAAGATGTTACGTTTGGGCACGCGTTCGTTATCCCCATACGCGCAGCTTTATCTATCCCGGGTCTGCGTTTGTCCCTGTTGGGTGTCGTGGCGTCCGCGTCTGAATTTCTCGTAATCCACGATTTAACGTTTCCGATTTTCCCATCGGGGCCAGGCGTAAACTCTGACACATACTATGATACGGCCTCGCCCTGTGAATTCGGCTATGTGTTGCGACATGTAATATGGCGCATTCTATACCTGCGTCGAAAATTCGGTATTGACGCCCGCATTGTTCTTGCCAGGATAGACGCGGCCAACGAGTTGAGGCGGGTAACCTTCGGGATTGGGCGCTCGCCGTTGTTCGCATACGTATTTCGTGACATGGTGGTAGTAGACCGACGCGTGCAGTTCGAGTGGCGTAACCCTTATGGTTTCTCGTGCTTGTTCGCACCGGCACTAGCACATGCACACGTCTACACAACGTTTCGGGATGCAGTTGTGACGGTGCAGGGCGAGCTGCGACCACCCACGCAGTGGTCCAGCCGGCATGTGGGGCAGAGCGGCCTACCCCGCTCTCTCCCAATTATAGAGTTTCGCTGGGTACAGGGGGGGGGGGTGGAAGACCCTTTTTTCGTTCGATTTTATATCGACGACGGAACTTTGGTTGAAGTTCAACAGCTGATGGGGGGCATTTGGTGCTTACGGGCATCGGAGTCTCTTTCTTCGAACCATTTTCGTTTGTTCGGTGATCGGCGCGTAACGAACTCCGTCGTTTTCGGCTCAAATAGTCACGTCCGGGGATACACCGCTGGAGGTGCATAGTTGGGAGATGGACACTGTACGTGTGACCATATCGTTACCGCCCGCCAAACGGGCCCAACTTCGTGCTTCGCTACAGCAGTGGCCGGACGACCGAACATTCTGGTCGGAGTCCAAGTTGCGGTCATTAACCGAGAAGCTGTTGCACGTGTATGAAGTAGTTCGTACGTTGCATGCTACTGTAGACCAATTCGGACTGGCGTCAGGCAGCAGGTAGATAGATAACCCGGAAACGCGACGGGTCCGTAAGCGCAAACCCCTTAAATTGAGCGTAGAGTTTCATTCAGATGTTGCGGTCTGGCGGCTACTGGTGAAAGGCGCGCTGCAGCACAGAGGGGGTGCATTACATGTCCACCCTTGTATAGTTTTTTCTTACAACCGCCCTTTCGCACTCTTTGGTCCGACGCGTCAAGGGACCCAATTGGGGGATATTGCCTGGAGTCGGGGACGCGATGAAGGATACATTTCGATGGAGGAATACGAACGCGTCTTAGGCAGAACGTGCGTGGAAAATCGTTTTTTCGATCAATGTACTGGAGGTACTAGGCGTGGTGGTCACGGCGTTGGCTTTCGTAGGACAGACAGGCGCGGAAACCACGTACCATCCCGAAACCATTATGATGCGCGGCGATAGCCAATCGGCGGTACTCTAGACCAACCAGTGTCGCGGGGGCAGAGAGCCGCGGTCGGGGGCGTTAGACCGTAGTCGGTGGTGTTTCCGCGCTCGCCACGTAAAAGGGGTCAGCAACGTCCTCGTAGACGCCATCTCTCGGTGGAACCGCGCATCCATCCCTGTCGCTCTCCGCTCCTGCCTTCCCGATATCGCGTTGCACGAGCGGGAGCTGGGGCAAGCAGGTACCAGTCTTTATTTCAAGATTTTGGCATCCAGTACATCCGGCGGTCATTTACGGGATCGGCTGAACGCACTTACGACTCAGGCTTTCGGTATTGGTCAAAAATTCGAGAGATGGTAGGTTGCGATCCTCAGTTTGGGCCGGGAGAGTCGGAGTTTACCTTGCTGTGGGCTCTCGTCGATTTCGCGGCGGTGTGTGCGGCATGTGAAGGGAACCAATCGGGGACGATTTCTGGTAAGCTAGCCGCCGTACAGTATTTTCACCGGGTGAGCGTGGTCTCGAGATTCCTACTATATTGCCCTTAACTAAGCGTACGTTGCAGGGGCTTTCACGGTCCCACACGCTCGCGTGTACAACCCCTCGCGTACACTTTGCCGTGTCGTGGGGGATTCTGCTGGGGGGGAAACAGCTTGCCCAGTCATGGGGCAGTGGCGGTAGCGTTCTGTGGCTTTGCTTGGGAATGGCTTCTTTTTTTCATTTTGAGGTCGGATGGGGTGTTTGCTAGTGCATCGGGCGTCGCGGAGGCCCACACTTTCTCACTCGTTGTGACGTCGCATTCGTTGCGGGTGAGCAGCAGTTGGGGATTTTGGAGTGGCACCGGGCCGATCGCGTTGAGGTACGATTTCGGGGCAACAAGGGTAATTCAGGAAAAGCAGGTAGTGTCATAGTGCGGACACGTTCCGCGGTGAGGGGTCCGTGCTCGGGTTTGCACACCGGCGTTGGCGCCGTTGCCCTCATGGTGGACGTTTTGTCGCGATATTCAGCGCTTCCCGAACACGCGCCCCTTTCCTTGTATCGTAGTGAGAGCGGAGTAAGATTTTGGGGATATGGTCAAGCCCTACGGGCGTCGAGAGAGATTGTGGCGCAGTGGGGACGCAACCCCGAAGAGTTCGGGCTCCACTCTTTCCGTATAGGAGGTGCTTCCGTGCTCGCGGCAGAGGGCGACGTATCCCAGCGAGCGATCTAGCGCGAAGGGCGGTGGATATCGGATGCGTACAAGGTATACGCTCGCAATAACGTAGAGGACGCGAGACACGTCTATCGTAAATTAGCTAGAGCAAAAAACGGGTCTGAGACCGCCAGGCCAATGTACTTACTGGGCAAAGCCATAGGAGTTTCCGGCGACCCCGTGTTTGGATGCGTTTCCACGGCATCGTACCGTGGGGGGACTCAGTCGTCGTAGACTGCATGGGCTTCGATTGGGACCTGGCTACATTTAGAGGAGGCCTACTTCGAGGAGGGAGAGACGGGATTAAGGAGTGGGCACTACTGTCGTTGAATACCAGAACGGTTGGTGGCGGTACACTCGTCTCTCGGGGGGTGCTCTCCCTCCCAAGTCACAGACAAACCAACGATCACTCAATTCGAAAGATATCAAATAAATGAGAGGATTGTGCCCTTTGGGGGACCGAATGCGGCGTAATCTGCCGTTTATTTAAACACGGGAGAGTTAAGATTGTCGGTACATGATCTAGTACGATCGGTGGTTTGGATTGTTGTTCCATGTTTGTGCGGGCGGACATCACTGGTGGCTGCTGTACTACTGCTCCAAGCGTCACGCAGGTAGGAGGTAGCCCCACGCCGGAGTGCAAGGGAAGGTACGACCGAGTAGGCTGTGCGATCAGGGCAGTAAATGGTGTTGGCCGGCTAGCCACTTAGCGATAGGCCGGCCTTTGTCTGGTGTTATTTCACCCACCCACCCACCCACCCACCCAC
>JBBMKB010066977.1:0-15027 GCA_037833945.1 Alaria marginata
CCTCACCCCCTTGCTACCTCCCACCCTCCCTCTTTCCCTTTATCCTTCTCTCCCTCCCTCCGTCCTTCCCTCCGTCCTTCCCTCCCTCCCTCCCTCCCTCCCTCCCACCTCCCCTCCCCCGTCCCGTCCCGTGCGCGTTTGCCATGGTCCGGTCCTCTTTTCTGGCCCCCTCAACCCCCTCAGGTTTGGTCGTTCGGCGCCGGCCACAAGGGCCAGCTCGGGCACGAGTCTACGACTAGGGAGGACTTCCCCCGCCTCGTCCAAGCGCTCAAGAGAACCAGGTACAGCTCTCTCTAGCAAGCTAGACGGACTTGGGGGCTGCCTCTCTATGCTCGGTATAGCCTCTTTTCCGTCGAAATCGCCCTTCTCGCGAAACCGCCCGTCTCACAAAGTCGTCCTTCTCATGAAATTATATTTATTTTGACGAAATTGTGTTATTGATGACGAAACCGTCCTTAAGACGAAATCGTCTTTCTGGTGAAATCGTCCGTCTGACAGAATCGGCCTTTTGAAGAAATCGGCCGTCCTTCTCATGACGAGATCGTCCTTCTGACGAAGTCGTTCTTATGACGAAATCGTCGTTTTGACGAAATCGTCTGTCTGATGACGAAGTCGTCCTCCTAACGAAATCGCCATTCCTGACGAAATCGTTCTTGTGACGAAATCTTGCGTCTGACGCGATCGTCCTATTGATAAAATCTTCCTTTTGGCGATCGTCCTTCCGACGAAATCGTCCTTCTAACGAAATAGTCCTTCTGCTGACGAAATCGTTGTTGTTACGAAATCGTCCTTAAGGCGGGATCGTTTGTCTGACAAAATCGTCCTTGTAACGAAACCGTTCTTACGATGACGAAATCGTCCTTCTGAAAAAATCGTCCTTCTGAGGAGATCGTTTTCCTGGCGAGATCTCCTTCCTGGCGAAATCGTCCTTCGGACGCAATGTTCTTTTGACGAAATCTTCCTTGTGGCGAAATCGTGCTTCTGACGAAATCGTTCTTCCCGCGAAATCGTCCTTCTGACGAAATATGAATATCCCCTCTGCTGACGAAGTCGTCCTTCTGACGACGAAAATCGTCCTTCTGATGACGAAATCGTCCTTTTGACGAAACCGTCCTTGTGGCAAGAACGCCATCGTGACAAAATTGTCCTTATGGCAAGGCCGTCCTTAAGACGAAATTGTCCTTAAGATGAAATCGTTCTTAAAACAAAATTGTCGTTCTGACGAAAATCGTCCTTCTGACGAAAGCTTTCTTCAACGAATGTGCTTTCTGACGAGGTAATGGTTGTCACTAAAAAGTTAGCGGAAGGTACGGGGAACTCTAGCCAATCGTCAGTAATCGAGAAACGCACTGACTAGCGACAGCTCTTGGCCGAGTGTAATGGCCGGGGGTGGCCGGGGGGGCAAGAGATCGTTGCGCGCGGTGAACACATCCCTCGCCAAATGGGGCCTGCTCAACGACGCAATTAATTTCAGTAGCTTCACATTTTTCCTCGAAGTAGACACTAAACATCATGGATAGCTAACAGATACCAGATGTGATCTATTAGTATTCTAACAGTGTCTTTTATCCTCATTCATTAGCTTGATAAAAGTCATTGACCTACCCCCCTCCCTTTTCCATATCTCCACCCCCCCGGCCGGTTTGTTCTCCGCGGTTGGCTCCAGGCGAGAGATTCTTCACGTAGCGTGCGGTAACAACTGCACCCTGGTTCTCGCGGGCGGGGTGGCCTTTCCCTCGCTCTTCGAGCGAACAGCCGCTATGATCCGAGGGAACTCCAAGCTGTGGGCGGACGTAGGTGCGTTGGCTGTTGCTGGTGGTATTGGTTGTAATTGCGGTGGTGGCAGTTATTGTTGATGGCGATGGTGGTGGTGATGGGGGCTGTGGTGGTCGAGGTCGTGGTCGTGTTTTTTTTTTCCTTCCAAGGTGTGGGTAGATTTCGGTGCGTGTGGTGTTGCTATGGGTGGTGCTGGTGACAGTGTCGTAAATGTTTGTTTTCGTGCAAGCTGTTGGGTACGTGTGTCAATGTTGTTGTTGTTGTTGATATAGTCTAGATGTGTTGTTGCTGTTGATGGTTTTCGCCCGTGTCCGTCCGTCTATCTGTCTATCCATCAATTCGACTCTGACTCTGACCCCCCCCCCACCCTTTTCCACGCAACGCTGGCCTGCTCTACCGCCCACCCCGCCTCGCCCCGCTCTGCCCGTCTCATGGACTCGTGGACGTTGCGATCGCAGAGTCGCTAGGGCTTCTCCCCCCAAGCGTCGTCGACAGCCTCAACCGGACCGTGTCGGAGTAAAATTGTGATATAGCCGCGGGAAAGGGTGGTGTCCGTTACTTGACGGCCGTGCGCACCGCGCTGGCAAGAGAAGAGTGCTAAAACACGCCATATAGCCTGTTTTGTGCCGCTTGTGGCGAGAAAAAGGGTGCTAAAACCCGCCGTATGGCGTGTCTGGGTCGCTTGCAGTAACAAAAAGAGTGCTAGAACGCGCTATGTAGCTTGTTTAGGCCGCCTGCAGCAAGAAAAATAGTGCTAAACCGCGCTATTAATAGCGTGTTTGTGCAGGTCTGTGGCAAGAAAAAGAGTGCTAAAACGCGTTTGATAGCGTGTTTGGGCCGGTAGCAGGGTGAGAGACAAGCAACCGGCTTTTGCCTACCCCTGGTGCTGCTCTGTTGGCCTTTTTTGTACCCCTCCCCCCCCTGAGGGTGTTTGGCTTAGGAGGGAGGGGGGGTCGAAGGAGAGAGTTGGGGAGGAGGGGGGTGAGCTGCGTGTTTGCTGAGGTTGGTCTGGAGGTACCTTATAGGAGGGAGGGCAAGGGAGGGAGGGGGAGGGGGCATGTATCGTGGCCCGTTGATGTAGCGCTTGGAAACTTCTTCCCCCCCTCCTCCCTCGCTTTCTCCCTTCGTTCGTTCCCTCTTTTCTTCCTTCCTTCCCTCCCTCCTTTCATACCTTCCTTATGTATTTATTTCCTTCTTTCCTTCCTCCATTCCTTTCTATTTCCGTTTTTCATTCCTGCCGTCCATCCTTCTTTCCTCCCTTATTTCCATCCTTTCTTGTTCGTTTCAGTTATTTTTACACCGCGTGTAGAGGTTGCTGGTGGATGGCTTGCACTTTGTGCGCATTGGAAGCAAAAATAAAAAATGAAAAATGAAAAACGCCTGTTAATAGGGTGCTCACACAAACTCCAGCTCAAGCCACCGCCACCGTTTTAGATGTAGTAGGGGTCCCCCAATAAGGCGGTCTGAGTAAGGCGGTGTCCCGATATAAGGCGGTCACAATCGCTGGGCGCGACTGGGGAATAGCACTCATCACCTAAAAATGCATTAGGCGGCTTCCCCCAATAAGGCGGTCACATTGCTCTGACAACGGCCTTACTGGGGGACCCCTACTGTACTACAGTAGTCCCCCTCCCCTTTTCCTTGTCTGCTGTGTGTGGCATTAATAGTTCACGCTATCGATATAGGGCACGAGCGCGCCAACCGTGCGATTTCAAAGGGAGATTTACTCGTTTTGTGCTGGGGGCGGATTTTAGTTTGCACAGCGTACGGGGAGGGGTGGGTTCGTTTGTCTTGTGGTTAATGGGCTTGCTTGCCGGTCTGTCTGCTTGTTTTACTTGTTTGTGTGCCGATTTTTTCGTTCTGTGTGGATGTGTGTACGTATTATTTTATATTTCCGTCCGTCCGCCCGCCCACCCACCCGCCCGTCGGGCTGTCTGTCCGTCGGTGTCTCTCCGTCGGTATGCCATGTCCTTTCGGTACGACGACTTTTTTATATCCTAAGTCCTCGTTTTTTTGTTTTCGATTTCGAGAGACAAATTCTCTCCTTCTCCTCCGCCCTCGCCATGAGACATTTTGCCGCGTCTTGTGAAGTTCCTTTTTTTCTGTGGCATTTCTTATTAATTGTGGTATAGTTCGGAGTAATTGAGGCGTTCGGGTGTAGTGCGCCATTCGGATCAATTTGTAGCATTCGGATAAATTGCGGCGTTCGGGATGATTTGCGGCATTCGGATGAATTGTGGCACATTCATAGGAACTGTGGCATTCCGATGAATTACGTCGTTCGGGTTAGTTTCGGCGTATTCGGAGGAATTGTGTTATTCGGATGAGTTGCGGCATTCGGATGAATTGCGGCAATCGGACGAAATGTGGCATTTAGATGAATTGCGGGATTCGGGTACAGTGCGGCATTTAGATGGATTGCGGCATACAGATTAATAGTGGCATGCGGATGAGTTGAAGAATACGGATGAATTGTGTTATTCGGACGAATTGCGGCAATCGGTTGACGTTCGGATGAGTTGAAGTAGCATTTGGATTGATTGTGGCATTCGGATGAAGCGTGAGAGAAAGAGAAGGGGCGGGAGAGAGCGTGCTGTCGTGCAGCCAACAACAGCAGGAAAGCTAGCCAGTGCAGGCATACCATGGTATTAGTAGGTGTATGCGCAGGCATCAAGCAGCTCTGCCTACCAATGGTAGTAGCAAGTGTATGTATTGCTGTTTGCTGGTCACACGCGGGGAGGGGGGAGGGACGAGAGATGTAGCGAGATAATTCGATAATTATTGTCTGGCCATTTTGTTCTACGATATTTCTACCTTTTTTTGCGTCGTATCTCGTTTTTGTTTCGTTTTGGTTGGTTTGGTTTTATTTGGTTGCGGTTGGGTTGGGTTGGGTTGGGTTGGGTTGGGTTGGGTTGGGTTGGGTTGTGTTGGGTTGGGTTGGGTTGGTTTTCGTTTAGTTTGTTCTGATTTTGTTTTATTTCGTTTCGTTGCGTTTCGTTCCGTCTCGTGTCTTTCCGGTTCGTTTCGTTTTCCCGTCAGAAGCGGAGCTTAACCGATCAAAATAAAAAGTAATTGACCTGTCCTTGGCCGGCATTCGTTTAAGTTGGCGATGTAGCCGAAGTGAAACAATATTAGGTTATGGTTCTGAATGATGCTGATCGTTGGTGATGCTTGTGATTGATGCCATTCGTTTTAGGCTATGATTTTAATTGTTTTTATTTTGTATGTGTGTGTGTTCCCCCTTTCTGTCTCTACGAGTGCCTGCGACGATCAATTGATTTATGCGCCGTTCGTTTGCGTTTATTTCGTCTCGTTGAGCATTCTATTGTCCGGGGCATTCTCCCGAAAAAAAATTGCTACCCTCCCCCCCGCCCATCATACAAACATACGAAATATTCGATTTACAACTTTCGGTGTACAGTAGTGGTTCCTCAATAGTGCCGGCAGGTGCCATCCGGAAATAGCGGCACTATAGCGGAAACCGGCACTGTAGCGGAAATCGGCACTACTCCGCATACTGCCACTATTGGTTGTTCCCATATGTGCCACATGATTGCACAGACAGACACTATAGCGGGCAACCGGCACTATAGAGGGACCTCTACTGTAAAAGAAAACGCCCCAAAGAAAAAGAGAGAGTCGTGCTATGGTAGGTGTTGTGCTTTTGAGCCCGAACGTTTTTTACTGATGGGGCTTCTCCGATTATAAGGAGCTATCATACACAATATTTTTGGACTTTTGATCCAATGTGTATCTTACAGCATTCTTCGTTAAATATCGAACGCAAAGGGTTTTGAGTTTGGTCGGGGCGTTCTTTTCTTTTGCTTACAGTATTTCAATACTTCATGAAGTCGGTGGTTGGATGAGGTATAGAGCTCCCCAAGTAAAAAGCCTCGGAATAAGGTGCTATCTTGCTGTATATAGCACGCATCTTTTTTGGTGAATCTCGGTTGTTGGGTGATGGACCAATGGTATAGAACGCCTCAAGTGAGGAACTTCCGAAAAAATTGGCGCCACAACCCCTACCAAAACACGCGCGTAGGGGAAGAAGAGGGGGAGGGGGGTAGGAACAGAGGGGAGAAGAGGGAGATGGCGTACGTGGTAGATATTATGTTCATCACGACTAGCCGTCGCACTCAGTAAACGTTTTGGCGGTAACGTCTTTGAAAAGCGTTCAGGAGTACGTAAAAGAGTTTGTTTCTTCGATGCGCGCGACATTAATAACCGACACGTGTTTAGACGGAATATATTTTTTTGTATTTCAGTATGTGCATGATTTGCATTGGGTTTCGTTGGGTTGGGTTGGGTTGCGTTGTCGTGCGCTGCAGCGTATTTATTGCCTTGCAGTGCATTGCTTTGCTCTGCATCGCATTTCTATGCATTATTGCTTGGCCTTGGTTTGCCTTGCTTGTTTTGCCTTGCTTGCCTTTTGCTTACTTGCATTGCTTTGCAGTGCTTATTGCTTTGCATTGCTTTGCATTGCTTTGCATTGCTTTGCATTGCTTTGCATTGCTTTGCATTGCTTTGCATTGCTTTGCATTGCTTTGCATTGCTTTGCTTTGCATTGCGCATTGCTTTTCGCATTGCTTTGCATTGCTTTGTTGCTTTGCATTGCTTTGCATTGCATTGCTTTTCGCATTGCTCTGCATTGCATTGCATTGCTTTTCCCATTGCTCTGCATTGCTCTGCATTGCTTTGCATTGCTCTGCATTGCTTTGCATTGGTTCGCATTGCTTTGCATGGCTTTGCATTGCTTTGTTTTTTGCATTGCTTTGCATTGCTTTGCATTGCTTTGCATTGCTCTGCATTGCTTTGCATTGCTTTGCACTGCTTTGCATTGCTCTGCATTGCTTTGCATTGCTTTGCATTGCTCTGCATTGCTTTGCATTGCTTTGCATTGCTCTGCATTGCTTTGCATTGCATTGTTTTTTGCATTGCTTTGCACTTCATTGTACACGCGATGAGGTTGTTGTGCAACAGGCTCGTGATGAAGAAGCACCGCTTCTTTCTCGACGTCCGTCCGGCTGCATCCGAATCGGCGGAAGTCTCATATCGGACGTGGGTGAAAATGTCGCAACGCCAAAAATCACACATATCTACGAGTAGTCTGTCTGTCTGTCTGTCTGTCTGTCATCATGGTCTCGCGACTCAGAGCCTTTCAGCCCCGTCTTGCCGTATGGATAGAGAGGGTGGGTGACACAACCAGCAGAACACCGGGTCTCGTTATAGTTAATCAACGAAAAACGCAGGTCGCAATGCCTTGGGCACGGAAAGAAGCGATCACCCACAACTCCACACCTATAGCCCTGGACTCAGCAGGAGCCCGGGGCCAGCGTCGCTGTACTGCCGGCTAGATATAGGTGGACATGTCAGTACCGAACCCGCGAGGATACTCCCAGAGAATGCCCCCCGACGACACAGACAGTAGTGAGGCATCGATAGGGATGGATACAGTACCTATTTTTGTCCTAACATGTTCTGGCTGACGGGGGCTCCTGAACTACTAGTAGTTGGACTAATAAACTACCCAGTGTCGTCGGGGTCCCATTTGTATGTTACAACAATGTTACAACACCATTCGTTAAAATACTTCGGCCATGGGATTGTTTATCGGGTTATTTTAAGCATGCATATTTATGAAGAAGAAAAAAACAGTTTTTGGGTGACAAGAGCTCCTCCTGAAGTCAGGAGTCCCAGAAACGTTACTCGTATAATATATACCAGTAGGTGTTACCCTTACCCCTCCCTACCGTAGTATGCGCCCAGTGAGAAGTACATACCGGTACACCTTTTGGGAGTGGCCCTGGCACCACGATTACCGATGCTAGCTGCCTTCCTCGCCTCGACCTTCTCAGCAGCCTTCTTGGTGACCTCGCGGTATTGCTGTCGGACAGACGCATTCATCGACCTCTTCTTGCGGTCTTCGCGTTTGGCTTGACGCGATGTCGGACGGTAAGGAGTTTCGCCGGTAGGTGTGGGGAGATGTGCCTGGCACACAGACGTACACAGTGGGGGGGGTGCAATAGTGCCGGTATTTCCAGCCCAATATACTGGCACTATTTAGGGCACCGGCACTATTATTGGGGATAGGGAAAGATGGAGAGTTACTTTTGATAATCCATGTACTATTAATAGTGCTGAGTGATTTAACCGGCACTATAGAGAGCAGTGGCGCTATTGAACCGGCGCTATTCGGAGCCCTCCACTCTGTATCCCCTCACAGGTTTGTATATATATCAAGCGGTCCCGCCTTGTCACTCACTCGTGCTTCGTTGGAAAGTTTAAGAGCTTTGCTGTATTGGCCAGTCCTCATGGGAAAGTCTCCTGCGTAAGAGGTAGGGGGTCCCGTCTCTTGGCCCGACGCGTTCCCATATAGGCTCGCCAACATGACAGAGATCAGCAAATCGCTGCCTGTGTGTCTTGGTTTGTATCATCAGCAGCTGCAGCAGGAGGAACTGGCACATCATAAAAAAAAGTCCCGGTGTCCGCGCCAAGAAGGTGTATTCTTGTTGCCACCGTCGCTGCTGGGCAGAATGCGGACCAAGGCGAGCGAATGCAGCCATTATTACCCTTCGTGGTCACAGCTATGCCGTTAGGCGATGGGCTCGAACGAAAAAGTCCCATCTTTGTAAGGGTTTTTGGGCTGTAGGGACCTAGGGACCGACTACTGCTATGCAGGGGTGCCTCTGGCTCTGTACTGGTCACTCACGCGAGGGTTGCTTGGGTGTCACATATCTGATAATAGTTGCTTGCTGTCCGCCGGATGCCTTCTGACAGAAGGGGGGTGCTACTGCACCGTTCGTTCGGGCAGGCGATAACATCTGCCAGGTAGAAAGGGGACAACTCCTATAAATCATAATTCCGTTACGGGGGCGAGGGGGTACCATACATAACACTAGCCCACCCTGACGGACCGTATATACTGTATACCAGGTACTGCTTTTTTTGTGGCTGCGAGGCTGAGCGGCTACTTTCGCAAAAACAAGTCCACCGCTCTTCTTGATCGTTTTGTGTGTCTACCCATACATACAGAAGCGCAAAAACATACACACAGAAGCACACCGTCCGTAGCTGTCACAAAGAAGTGCTGCTGTTGTGTAGGTAGCAGACGACAGAGACGGTAACAACAATTGGACTGGTGATGTTGTACAGCGGGCGGGAGAGCGGAGCGAAAACAAAAATGAGAGGGGAGCGGCTATTTATAAAAATAACAAAACATTGTGGGGTTTTCCATGCACCTACTCGGCTCAGCGAGGCGGAACGCATCCCCTTGAAAAAAAGAGCCAGCTCGGCAACGTTGAATGCCCAGAGCACCGCCACGGAGCTCGGCCGGGATCCGGACATGCGTCGTCATGTACCGGCGGACCACTTGCTCGCCCCGCAGCAGAAAGTGCGAGGAAAAAACCTCGACCGCCCCGAGAACAGCATGCCAAAAAAAAGAAAAGAGTACATCTTCAAAAGTTTATTGGCTTCAAAAAAAATATCTTCCCGCAGGCTTCCCGAGAGGAAGAAACCAAAAGGCACACTCTTTTTACTGTTTTAGGGTTTTTCGTATTTTTAAGACCGTTTTTCATTGGACTATCTCGGGCTGAGTTTCTTGTGGGGCTCTTTTTTGTGAGAGGGCCGGTATAATATAGTGCACAGCGGTGTACATATTTCAATAGGAGAGCGAAAACTCATCATCGATTCAATTTGAAACTATGAAAGATACCAGGCACAAGCCTTGTCGTACTGTACCACCTGGTATTTACCTGGTACGTACACAACAAAAAACAGATCCATCCAAGGTTTGAGACTCAACCGGTGTCAAGAGACCAGGCAGGCAGGGAGGGGTTCAACCGCAAGCGGTGTAGTACTGTACCAGGTATGTAGTACCGGTATACGGAGTTTATGCAAAGAAAGGGCCTCCAATGTGCCATCCGAGACTAAAGCTAGCTTTCACTCTCTTACTCAGTACTACTACAGGTAAGGCACGAGTGAGCACGTACAAGGAAGTAGCACGCGTGCGTGCAAATTATATTCCTGGTACAACAGAGTACAGGCCTGATATCTTATGATATACGAAGATGAAGCCTCTCATAAAAAAAGAAAATAAATAGCGAACTAAAAACATAACGGCCATTATTTGGGTTTTCGTGGAAGATTCTTCAGGCGTTCGCGCGAAACCGTCGACGAATGAAGCGACCGCAGACGACATCATCACGACATCACGACATCGCACCACAAACACCAAGCTGCGTCCGTCCGCCCCCGGCAGCACCCCTCTCGTGGCCCCCGTGGTGGATGTAAAGGGAGAACTATTGACCCAGGCACCAGGTACGACATAGCACGATCCTTACATACACACCCGGTTACATGCCGTAGCTCTCTCCCGAAAAAGTTCGGGCTCGGCAGGCATCTGGCGTGACAATTCATATTACACCAGGTACCAGGTATGTATACGTACTTTTTTTATGAAAACTACTGCTGCTGTAAAAGACCTCGAGGATTTCGTCGAAAGTCATTTTCGCACGACGAGGAGCGTGAGATGCTTCGACCGCGCGTGCTATGGGGTGCACATGCCCTCGAGAAGGATATAGGTCGGTGACTCCCCTGAGTGCTATACAGCAGTAGTGTCAGTGCCAATCAGTAGGATACACCGTGCTGCCGGTATACCTGGTACCAGGGTGTATCATACCACGGTTCAGGTACAGTTTATGATGCTATACGTATATTATACCCCGTTCGTACAGTGGTTCGCAGTACAGCAGTTACTACTGTAAGTACTACCTGTAGTTGTATGATGTGTATGCGCAATATGTGCACCGTACGGTCTACACAAGCTAAGCTCTTGTGGCGTGTTGCGGCGTCGAGCCGTGTCGCCGAGCGACAATATTTGTCGTATTACTGTACTAATGATGACAATGTGCCGTTCGTTGTGGAGTACAGTAGCACCTACTATACCTGCCGATGGACGTGGAAGGGCGATAATTCGTTCTTTTTTTTCCTTCACGAAATTTAAAACAGGGGCTTTCCTCTTTCAAGGTATAGGTCAATGACTCGTTTTGCAGCGCTCTTTTTGCAATTATTATTTGTACCCCTCCCTCGGGCGCATGTATGATACCTCTGGCACAACGTAGTACTGCACGTACTCTCTCCATAATACTCCTCGATGTTGCGAATATACAGCTCGTCGTACAAAAGCAACAGACCGCTGTTGTTGCTGTATGCATAGCCGCGATCCCATCTACCAATAACAAACGGCAGCGTATACGCTTGCCTCGCAGCTGATACTGAAGAACTGAAGAAAGCTATTCGTAACCTCTTGATTGGTCGATCGTGCCCTCTCTGCCACAACCAGCTACTCCATACGGCTCCGTACGACTTCTCCGTAGGCGTACGAAGATGGAAATGTCTAACAGTACATCTGGGTTCGCCGGGCTGGCGCACAGCACCCTGCACCAAAAGCGGATAGGGTGAGCGCAAAACAAGAGGATAGTAGAGTGTTGCCCTCGCACGTATCCAATACTGCATTCAATACACGGACCCGGTGCCTGTCTACAAGCTATACTCGGTCCAGGGCAGGCAGCAGTTACGTCTGCATCATAATCCATAAGCGACCGCATACATACCAGTGATACTATACGTAGTACCTGGTATCGTATACCGCGGTACGAACGATTTTGGGGCATCGTCAGAAGCTGTAATTTACCACATTTTCTTTACTACTGTAGCAAGACTACTATTAATACATACCGTACTGCCACGAAATACTCTATTTTTCGAACGATCGCCAAGCCCACTGACAATTTCGGGCATCGCCAGAACCTCTACCTGCGGTTAGTGATAGACACTGAAACCAAAGAAACGCGAGCCTACGATCGTACGAGAAAAACATTTTCTAATACTTGAAAACACGATTCACCTTCCGTTCTGCAATTCATTCTGCAAACAAACAAAAAAGGAGCTTGGATCAGCAGGCATCCGCCTTTCAGACGAGGACCGCGGAGATCCCGCTCGTGCTCGTGCCGAGATGGCCCACGTTTTTCCACTTGTTTCTGAATGTGCCCAGCGGTGTGTACGTAATGTGAGTATATATCGGAAGTACCGGGAGTATAGTCTGGCATTGCTCGTACTGCATGCACAGCAGTTGACGGGTGCTACGACAGAGGTAGCACTTCGTAGGCTTTTTTTGTTTCTGAATGACGGGGCTCCTGAACCCAAAATCGTCGGAAACTCCATGTTTTTCAATCCGTTTTTTTGGTATACCTAGGCCATGTGTTTGTTCATCGGGTTGCACTTTCAGTTTACTCAAAATCAGTTGGTGGGTGAGGTTCAGAGAGACCTTACGCGAAGCTCCTCAGAAAAAAACGGGCGAACCTCTATCGTAGCATGTGTCAGTTGATGTAACTATACTTCGTATTGCAATGAACACTATTGACATTTAATACTATTATTCTTCTTTCGGGAGTGTTATGACAGATAAACGTTGTGAAGTAGTTCATGCTTCACATTGTCGGATGGTAAGCACAATGATAATTTAAATAATATACAGGAAGGGTTATGGGTGAGACAACCAATTATTACGGGGGACCATAGTAAATAGGGACCAAATATTGTGGCGCCAATATTGTTACAGTAGTAAAAACAGGTAAATATATCGTTTTTTGTGTGTTCCGTAGGTCCTATTTACTATGGTCCCCCGTAATAGTTGGGGAGGATTGGGAGACGATCTGTTGTTGAGTGTTGTTCCGTCGGCGGAGGTTGACCTAGCTCGTCGAGGACGGGAACGTTCGGCAATCGATGCGGGTGGGGGGTGGTCATGAGTAAACCCGTACACAAAAACGCGATTTTGCTATATATATAGACTATGTCCACACAACGGGAGCAGTTGCTCGATGCCTCGGACTCCAGTAGGCTTGACGTTTCGCTAAAAATTACACGGAAACACTGTTTTTCGGGGTGCGTTATTAACCCTCTTACAGTACTACTGCAAATATGATCCCACACTAATTCCAAGTACTTTTTTTACCGAAAAGGTGCTTGCACTTCTTCTTAAGGGATTAACAACAGCTTTTTTTGCGGATGGCCGAAACCACAGAGGCGGCAGCGGCAGCAAAACACTCATATAATTGTGTCTTGAGCGCTACGAATGAAAAACAATGTTCACACCATTCCCTCGCGTCAAACACCGTGTGTAATGCCTGCGCCTCTACATCGTTCAGGTACCAAAAATGGCACAAGGACGAGGGCCAGATGATGGCCGGCGTAAAATGGTAAGCCTAAGCTTTCGATCGCAACCCCTCGACCCGCCAGGGTAAAACAAAAAAATGGACGGACCATGCTGTACAGTACAGGACACGCACCTGGTAAAAAACAGAGACCCACTCACCTAGACTCGGCTTCTCATTTGGGAGAGGGGGCGTTTTACACTATTAATAGCTTCAGTAATTTAGTAAACATAAATGCTGACTCAGACTCGGTTTCGTGTTTGGGAGATAGTGCGTTCTACACTAACTTCATTATAAAGGCTCCCGGATTTCTGATTGTCTCATAAATCCCAGTCTGACTTTCTTCGTAGTAGCATTAGGGGGGGGAGCATAACCTATTAATCAGGACCAAATATGGTTACGACGTAGTAGAAAAAGGAAAGTATATAGTTTTTAGTGTGTATCGTGCGTTCTGATTACTACGGTCCTCCGTAGTAGGTGCCCTGTCGTACTGTAGTCGTGGGGGGTGTACGAGGGGGGGGGGGTGAGCGCGTCGGCGTTGATCGGACGCCCGGTGTTAAGAAGTAGGTCACAGCAGCCTGCCATTTGCTACAGCAGTATCTCCAACGCTTGCATACCAAAAAATATTGTGTCGCGGGTTCGAGTTTTTTTTTTTTCTCTCCACTCTCCACCCGAGGGCGGGAGGGCCCCTTCTTTCTCTAGTATTTCTCTAGCATGTCCCCCCGTCAGTTAGAAACGAGCGCAGCGTACACTCACGATGCTCGCACAAAAATGCTTCCCCTCGCATTCGCGCACCCGAGCAGGCTCTGGCCGGCATGGTATCGAATCTCCCACATCGTCACCAAGACGGCCATCACATGTGAGCGTATCGGTCGGTCGGTCGGTGGGTTGGTCGATCGGCCCAAGGCACAGCCATAGGGATGCTTTGGGGTTTCCGACTCCTCACCAATGCGGTGTGGGGCCGCTTTCAACAAGCACGCAGTCTTGCGAGTGATCGCAGAAGAAGGCCTAATCGCTATTTACAACGGGTTCCGCATTAAGGACCACATCAGCCTCGAACACGGGGCTATCTTTGTGAAGACGGGCGCGTCTTCTCCAGGAGGGGTGAAGACGCGCCCGTCTTGACAAAAATGGCCCCGTATTCGAGGCGGATGTGGTCCTTAATGCGGAACCCGTTGTAGATAGCGGTTAGGCCTTCTTCTACGATCACTCGCACGACTGTGTGCTTGTTGAAAGCGGCCCCACACCGCATTGGTGAGGAGCCCAGAAAGAGAGCTAGGCGCGTGGCTTCGAGTCCAGCAGAAGGTTGCTTGGGGTACAGGAAAAGGTCATTCGCAGATGTCTTTGATGCAATTAACACCGTACCTTCTCGATACATATACACTAATAACAGAGATAAAAAAGTCGGCGTAGAAAACGGTGCCGGGAACATTTTTGCCTTGTGCGGTAAAGTATCACCAGTTCATCGTACTAAATCCTATGTTGGCCCGAGAGCACCACTTAACGCTGTACACCAATTTCTTACATCATCATCATCAGTGCAGCCCGGACTGTCTAACCGCAGCTCAGCGCTAACTCCCAAAGACCACCATCGTTCCGAGGACAGTCATTGTCAGACGCACTGGAGAAAATCGCCATCCTCAAACGACCTGCACGCCAAGACATTTGCGTTAAAGCGACCAACAACGTATCTTCTCGATACCTACAGTAGAGAGAAAGAGATGTCGGCGTATATAAATCGCTGTGTCGTTGTGCATGGTCATCCACCCCACCCCCACGTCGATTTATCGCTCTTTATTCGTTTTGTCAAGCTGCGATGTCTGCGTTGTCTGCGATGTCTTGTGTTTTGCTGTTTTCGACGGTGGCAGACAATGCGCCGACGTACAACGTCCCGACGAGCGACAACGTCATGGTCAACGTCAACCTTGGTGAGATAAAACCCTTGACGGCACGCAGAGACGGGGAACCGGAGGGGGCGGTGTACTCATTTATTGCATAGCCGTAGTCATAAGACCATAGACCCTCGCATCCCTACAATGCC
>JBBMKB010066988.1:0-15025 GCA_037833945.1 Alaria marginata
TCTCTCTCTCTCTCTCTCTCTCTCTCTCTCTCTCTCTCTCTCTCTCTCTCTCTCTCTCTCTCTCTCTCTCTCTCGTTCTCTCTCTCTCTCTCTATGTCTCTCTCTCTTTCTCTCTCTCTCTCTCTCTCTCTCTTTCTCTCTCTGCCTCTCTCTCTCTCACTCTTTATCTCTCTCTGTTTCTCTCTCCATTTCTTTCTACTAAACAAAAAACAAACTTTGGGCGTGAGTTCGAGCCAATACAATCGAGGCCAATATTGAGCCCCGACCTTCGTATAGCTACAAAGGTGCCAAGTGATGTGGCAGCGTTTTCCCCCGTTGCCAACGATACTTTTATTCCATGCGATGTGGAAGATAGAGAGACCCTTCCTTCGCCTTATCAGCGAAGCATGAGCGATCGAGAGAAGTCGTTAGGGTTTGCCCGCGTGAATTCGAATCTCATCGTCGACGCCAATTTGGAGCCCCTAATTTCGTAGAGCTACAACGGTTGCAAGTGAAGTGTCAGCGTTTTCCCCCGTTGCCAACTTTACCTTTCTACCGTGCGACGTGGGGCAAGGGGAGGGCCTTATTTCGTCTTATCAGCGAAGTATGAGAGAGATCGGGTGACGTTTGGTCGGGCAAACAAGGCCTGACTCGACTTCAAGGAGGCTCGGGTAAGTAAGCCGAACTCTCCTGGTTCTCGGAAAGATTACCAGATATGGTAACACTGCTGTTGAGTCTTCCATGTGTACATGTGCGGCGACCATTCTACGAACTCGTCCTGCAACTTGTCCTCCACCGTAAGGCATTGGTAAGTTCATAGTTGATATGCTGGGTAGGACATGGTGTCCAAGCAGGTGGAGCGCTGAACCAGAAACCCATCAACTGAACTGCCGTACCGGTAAATTCCTGATCGAGATCAAATCGATCATGCGTAATTAATTGTATGTCCGCATATGTAAAATCATTTTACGCATTATTCCTGAAACAAACTTGCTCAATCAGATACAAGTACATTTGGTAATATGGCCATTAGAATGTTGCAGAATCTCAATACTGAAACGTGGATATATTGGTAGCGATTGCCAATATTATATACAGGGAACAATTAATGGCTTGAATCGTCAACGTACTACTGTAGATACTGTATTGTCAAGAAGGCTATAGAAACGAATATTGTCTTCGCTGGAAGTATAACACGACACGACCGCAGCACATGCTTATTTAAACACAATCACGTGGACTATAAATTTAAAGTATGAGTCTACTGTAAACCAGGTATGTAGCCTACACGTGCACTCCAGATTTATATTTGGCTGGCCGACCCAATATCTCCCGACTTTAAGTCCCACTTGCTAGAGTATTTCCTCAACACCTGGTCTATTCTATCTTGGGCACCTTTTACGGTTGACGCCTAGTGGTGTGACAACGACTTGCTGCTATTAATAGACAGGACATCAATCGCATAAATGATCACGAAAACTGGTATATGAAGCTGGTGTATGGGTCTATGTATACCTGGTATAATACAGCGAGGCGCCTCGTTTAAGATCGTTCCCATGAAGGCAAAAACAACTAAAGAGCGGTCGAATTTACTTGCCACGCCGTGTGACGGGTATAAAAAATCGATATGATACGAGCGGCACGGAGGTAAGAGTGGTAACACTGATTTGTTTGGGGGGGTTCACAAATTAGGCACCCCACTTTATGTCGTGCAGACCGGTCCTTAGGGTCCAGCCGTCGATTGGCCTGGAAGACCATAGACAGCCAGGTGAAGTGTAGACGGCAACGGTGATCACAGACAGTCCCTGTAATCAGGCTCATATATATATTTATTTCCACAAAAACACATTCAAGGTGTATTTTACTTTTACTAAAGGTGTATCGGGTAGTCCGTACCGCTAAGTCCTGGAGCTGAAATCTGTATATCGATCTGCCATCGTGACTGTCAAAACGTCAAGGATAAACTCCACTTCGGGAGATAAACCGAGAGGGTGGGCAACACAACCAGTACATCACTTGGTCTCCCCCCGCTCCGAGCCGTGGCCGTCGCGTGCTGTGAATATTACTCGCGACCCCGATGCCGTCTCGGGCGATGATGCTAGCGTTGCTGCTGACTTTATTTTCTGGATTACAATTACGGCAGCCGATTGGTATGCCAAACCCTCGTCCGAGGTTGCTGGCTCTTGATAGAAGATTGGTGTCCCATACTCGGAAAGCCATGGATTGTGGAGGTCTCGCCAAAATTGGGACCACAGATGGGATCCAAGCCCCGGACCAGATAGTCTTTTAAACAAGTGCAACTCCAACAATCGGGGTCGACGACGGGGTGGACCCGGGGTTGTTACCGTCCCGCTACGAGCAAAACCTTTACCGCCATCGAGTTGTCGCTGACTGGTATGAGCTGAAGGAGCCAGCATTCGACAAGCGTTGCTCCTTGGGGCAACTTCGTAAATTGAACGCATTCGGGGACAATGCGGTACCATCCCTGGGTCGGGTAATTTTTCCGTGCTTCTTCAGCTCCAACTGCCCGGTGATACACACCGAAATCTTTCGGCTGGATACCGCCACGAATGGTGAAGAATACTCAACCATATCGTCTCCTTCAAACATCAAAAATAATCAATTAAATTCACCCCCCCCTTTATATTATAGATCCTTCAAACATCAAAAATAAATAATTAATTTCACCCCCCCCCCCTATTATCCAGAATATTGATTGACTACTGATTGGTTGAGTTTCGTGCAGTCAGCGAGTGGCGACAATATCCGTTGGGGACGACGTCGAGTTCCAGCAGGACCAGAGGAGGATACAATCCCATTACCGGATTCAAACTCGTTACAAACAGCTACAAATCCAAAAATACGGGGGCAAAAACGTTAACTCCCTGGCGAAATACAGATCCGGACTAGAATACGTCGAAATCCCATCCCCGTGGGCTGGTCGCTGGTAATAGTTGGCTGGCGGTCATGGAGGAAGGGCGAGGGAAGAGCTTCCTTTATTGTGGGCAAAGACAAAGGCGAGATTTTTCCGCATCCGGGGACGGTAAGGTCCTATCCCCGGATGTTCGTTCCAGACATTCACAACTCAAACGAATCGGGTACGGAAATGAAGACTAATCAGGTCGATGCCACCCTGCACGTTGTGGAAACCTCAACCCAACTGGCTGATTGGTTTTTGGCCGTCGTGCGTATGACTTCCACAGTGAGAAAGGCGGTGGATTACTCGTGGCACGCGGGAAATAGGCGGCATCAAGTGCTATTAATAGTGTAAAAACGCATGATGTACCTGCTATGATGTTCTGCGGCAGTAGCAGTATAATAATAGTACTGAAGTAGTAGTAGTAGTAGTAGCAGTAGTACAGTAGTATTAATAATAATAGTAGTAGGAGTAGTAGGAGTAGTAGTAGTAGTAGTAGTAGTAGTAGTAGTAGTAGTAGTAGAAGTAGCAGCAGTATTAATAGTAGTAGCAGTAGTAGTAGTAGTAGTAGCAGTAGTAGGAGTAGTAGTAGCAGTAGCAGTAGTAGTAGTAGTAGTAGTAGTAGTAGTAGTAGTAGTAGTAGTAGTAATACAGTAGTAGTGGTAGCAGTAGTAGTAGCAGTATTAGTAGTAGTAGTAGTAGTAGTAGTAGCAGTAGTAGTACCTGGTATTAATAGTATTCTATTCATAGTAAGGGTAGCAGTAGTGTTAACAGCAGTAGTAATGGTAATATAACTAGAAGTACAGTAGTAATGGTACATACTGTAGCGGTATCAGTAGTGTTTCCCCGTGGCGGATGTCTATTATACTCTTGTATGTTCTACTGCTGCTGTGCATTCCATGCCATGTATAACACACTCTAGCCCTCAGTGACAACGGACGATATTATAAAGGCCGTTTGCACTACCCCAATGAGCCATACGTTTCCGTCCAGAGTGGTCCATCCCAGCAAACATCGAGTACTACTATGCCCTGCCCTATCGCTATGGGCAACGCACATCTAGCGTCACGGACAATGCCGTTGCAACACGATGTCATGGTCGTGCCGCTAGTGTTTACAAATTATTTTTTCTGCACCAACGTATCTTGTTCGATCGAGCACTGCTATGTCTGCATGCATCTAGATTGCCGAGGACGTGGCTAGCGAGAGTAATGGGCCATATAGAGTTGCCCAGCCGCAGCACAAACTCCCTCACCTGAGAACACCTTGGACGACGAGAAGAGAGTAACCTCTGGACGGAGAAGACCTGAAAGCTGAAAAAGACGTACGGCAACCGTCGTCGGGCTGACTTGGCTGTGGAGTGAGTATTCTAGGCGCTAGTCAAGGTTGGTCGTGCCCAGAAGTGACGTGAGTCGAGACGGAGTCAAGAGGAGTGAGGCGGGGCGAGGTAGAGGGCTTGGATCAGACGCGATACCCCGGACGATAATCCCCCCCGACCCACCGCGCGCTATGCACCCACACCCACGCCCTATTGGCAGGGTAATGGGGGCTCGAGGATGTGAGTTTTCTGCCATCAGGAAGTAGTTTGGAGTGTTACGCTAGGTCTCATTCATGGCCCCCGTCAGTATGTCATGAGAGTGGGAACACATTGCGAGGATAGGAACAATCAAATAATGTGTAATGCTTTAATAAAAACAGTTGCATATTTTCTTACCTAACATAAGTTGTACTCAACAAATACGTCTACCAGGAGCGTCTTTGTCCTTTTTGGCATTTATACGAGTACGTCCGCATGTATTTAGACAAACAGGTGTCATCCCTTATTTACTCTACCGTAGGTCCAGCTGCACCAGTTACTTTACGAGGATGAGTTCTAGCGCACTGTCTCCCTCTTCGCTCTTTGATATTTTATCGCAGTATATTAGAGTACCTGATAAAGTATTGTCTCACGCATTTCGTATTTAATATTTTGTTTTGTACTAAGAAACGTCAACATTTTCCCCAACCCCCCCCCCGGTGTGTCACACTTTTTCTGTTCCATAAGTCTGCTCGGTTATGTTTGTACGGGCCCCTAACGTGTTCGATTTGTGGGGCTGTGTATCGGTAGCATTGAACGATACTTTGTATCTCGTAGATCGGCGCAGCCGGCACATCGATGTTTTGTCGATATATCGTTGAAGCCGATGTATCGAAAATATATGGGCGAGCGAGCCGTGGGGGCGAGCGAAGCGAGCCGGCGGGCACAGCGAAGCTGACGCGCGAAAGCGCGTCAGCTCGCTGTGCGAACCCCAGCCCCCCCCCCCGGCTCGGGAGAGAGGTCCGCTGGAGGCGCCGCCGGAGTCAGAAAAATCGACCCATTCCGCCCCATTTCCCATCAAAATTTGCCCCAAATACGCCATCAAAAGTCATCTTGTTCAGCCAACAAAACTTAGCGAAAACTTCGAAGAAAATGTTTTTTATTAGTTTATTTGCCATTTCCGTGCAGAAAAACTAAATGGAATCCAGCGCTGGCCAGCACAGACAGATACATACAACGTATGCTACAACGTACAGCCTGCTAAAGTATCTAAAACTAACGATGTAGATGACAGCAAAAAAAAACATCACGGCCGCATAGCCGGCAAGTGGCAACCAACATGCAAGTAATGAACTGTAGCCTGAAGTTACTGTCCAACAAAGTGAATCGATTTCAACAACGGCAACAACAACAGCATATCAAGATTATAGCTTAAACATTAAAACAACAAGAAACATCAACAAGCATCGTCCTTCTGCCGATTGTATGTATGATAGCAGGTGGTACTTTCGTGCTAAGTTTTTGAACACTACACTGCGTTCCTTCAAGATCCGTGCTGACGCTGTAATTTATTACGGGCAGACGTCCTCTACTTCTTCTCTGGCACACCCCATACATTACGGAGGACCCCTCGGGGCTCATTGAGTGCTACTAATGTGCGCGTGCTTGTCGTCTGCTACTACTTCTGCTGTTCTGTCGTATGAGTTGTATATCTACTGTTTCCCTCCTAAGTATGCCTTCTTACTCTGTATAAATCCCATTTGCAAAAATATCGGCAAAACTATCGGCTTGACTTCCCGATATAAAATATATATCGGATCGTCCGATGTTTTGAAAAATATCGGTACCGATACAAAGCCCTACCGATTTTTTTTTCAAATATTTTGTAGCAGTATTTGGCGTTTTTGAGTTCAAAACGTTATCGTTTTACAGTTTGTTCTTGCCCCAAGCGGCCAAACGGCCGAAAACAAAATCAGTTGGCCCCAAAATATCGGTATTTCGCTCCTTTCCGGGGGGAAAATCGAAATCAGGGAACACAAACAAATTGCGAAAGATGATGAAAAAAGGCGAAAATAGCAACACTATCGTTGATTTTGGATATCCCCTTCAAGTCAACCTACACACGCTACTGACCGGTGTACGAACAGCCAAAATCGGCTAGAAACGGTTCTAAATTATCAACCAAATGCCAAAATGGGGTGTATTTTGACCTATTTTTAAAATGGCAATGTTACTCTTTTATTTCTTCTTATTTTTTAGTCAGCATTGTCCGCGCTTCATCTTTCTGACGAACCCAACTATAGCACTATCTCCTACCCCGTTATACCCCAAAGGTCAAATACCCGTAAAGGAGTAGACTCATGGGACCGAGGAAGTAGGAGATTGTGTTGTGACGATATCACGACGTTAAAACTGCTTGGCTTGATGACCGACCATCCTCGCCGATTACGAGATACCGGGCAACTCGTTGTCCTGACATTCTCGACATACCTCTTTGCTTTATTGTGTCTGAGTTTGGCCCTGACGTTCCGCGACAAGAAAACGCGAAGCTAAAAATTATTTTGCTTTTTGTTGAAATTCCTGATATAGGGGAAGTTGAAATCCCTGATATATCTTCCCTACTTTTTTTTCTTCCTTGGGGACACAACAAAGGAAACAAAAACGTTCTTCGATACGGATACTTTTCGATATTGGTCGAGTTATGACGGCCCTCTCGCGCTTTAGAGCGAACGCCTTCCCAAATAAAAAACGAAGCCCGAGCCATTACTAATGTTTCATATTAAGTGTTGCGTGCTCTGTACGAGAACGAGAGTCTGAAAACTTTAGTGGCGACCGACAGCCGGGGAAAAACGTTGAACCCTATGATAAAATAAAAACATTATGCGTGACATGAACGAGATGCAAAAGTAACGAGTGGGGCGAGTGACGACAATTTAGCAACCACGTATTTTATGGAAGGAAGCTGTATCGCGGTAGGCTGGTATATACGGGTAATGGTCATGGAAACCATGCCTACGCCTGAAGCCCCCGCGCGCCCCAGACGGTTTTAAATCTAAATATGACATGCTGGCAACACGCCTGCAGCCCACGCTGAGTATGCACACCCTTCTGTTGTACTTGGGGGCGTGCCGTTTGACCAAACGACAACGAGGCGCTGAAGGGGGCACGCGGATCCCCCCTTTTTACCACTAACTGGGGGGGTATCCCCCGGTTGGAGTACTAAAGTTTTGCATCACCCCCTTTTAACCAATGCGCGAGATCGCCAAGAGCGAGGGTTCAGACAAACCTCCTCGAGTAGAGCGCCCACGTCGTGTTTTCCCTCGCGTCGGTTCGGGCTCTCGGGGGGGTGGAGGGGGGGGTGGTCAATTAGTTTGGAGAATGTGATGAATTTACCCGTCCTAGCGGCACCGTTGGCACACCACCTGAGTGTCCTCCCACGGTAAAGGTTGCACGTTTTGGGGTCAAACGTTCCTGACCGGTTGAGCTCCTGGAGGGAGGAACTACCGGTTGGTATAATCATTTTACGAGTGCATTTGGTTTAGGACTCGCGGATAGTAATGTTGATCGGATGGCGCGAACAAAAATCTTGGAAATCATGTTTCGAGTGAGATATTGAGCTCCTCATGTCAGGAGCTCAGAAACTTATTGCCCCACCACTACCGTGAGATGACTCCTGGGGCCACAAGCAGAGCGAGTGATCTACATTTATTCCCTTCACGTCGCACCATCCACATATGGCACTCCTTCCGTGGCACCTCGCCGCCATGCCCCGTATCACCTTACCCCGCCCCCTGTCGCCTCTCACGCACCCTCGACCACGGACGGGGGGGGCAACCTGCCCCGCCTTGCCGAAGCCCCGTTCGATCGGGTGCGGGGAGCCGCAACAACCCCCCCCCATCAAAGTGGTCGTGCGCGGGCGGCGGACCTCCAAGTGCCCGGTGCGCGCCCCCCTTCCCTCCTCCCAGTCCCCGGTTCCAACCGGGGAACTCGGCGCCCACCGACCTACCCTACATATTCTTAAGGGTTTTGAGCGATACGCCAGCGGCGGCATGGTCCATCGTCGTGCCGCCGACATTATTTTGATGTGTCTCCTGCAACACACACGGTGCTGCCCTGACAGGCTGCTTGAGAGAGATGCATATGGCCCCCCAACTTGGAGAGTGGACGCCCAAATCAGCTCGTCCGTCAGGTTGGCAGGGTAAACAGTTTGATGATGTGGTTAAGCATGGGGACGAGATCCTCGATGGATGTGGCGACGACGTAGAGGTCTTTCATTGCTGCCTCGTTGTACGCGTGGATGTCAGGGAGGATAATGGCGCACTTCGCCGTGAACTGTGAGCGTTGACAGAGGGTCCGTGCGTGGGCGGTGCCAAAGCGTGGTGTGAGTGCGTTGTGCGTAGGGGGCGTGTATGTCGACACTTGGGCTGTCTCGTGTGTTCTCGTTGTAATATGCTGAGTCCTTATGTCCTAACTTTCCACCAGTTGGTGGACGATGGGTATGAACTTTTATATCGTGTACAACAGTAGACCGTTGCGCTCGCGTGTACATGCGAGCGGCTCCTGACCCCGCCCGGTCGTTATGGACAGCGCCACCGTGTGCGCGCGCGTTAGTGTATGTGCCTACCTTCGCGAGAAAAACACTTGCCTAGTCATTTGTGGTGCTAAACATATTAGTGCGAGTGCGTTGTGCTTATGACCGGTGTAGTTGTTTCCGTGCGTTGGTATTTATGCCAGATACGAGTTTGTTCGTGCGCCAGTGCGTGTGCGTCGATGTGCGGTTGTGCCGTGTGCAATTGAGTGTGATCACGTTGGCTTGCGGTCGTGCTTGTGTGTTCAAGGGGTTGTGTTTTTTCCATTGTGGTACTCTGTGCTTGCCACATGTGACCTGTGCCAACTACAGTGAACCCCGGTAACCCATGATGAAACGTACAAAAATGGAGTTGCCGCCCCGTTAATAGTTATCGTGCTCAGCAGACTAGGGATGTTCTATCTGCACAATGGAAAGGGGTCGGCCGAATATATTTCTATTTTCGAGCTAGATTAGGTGGTGGAGGGGTTATACTCACTATTTACATAGCGATAGTTGTATGTATGACCACAGACCCTCCCACACCTACTAGGCCCGGGCGAACCAACGTTGGGCACCGCATGTTCTGGTTGACGTGGCTCTTCAGTTGACGAACTTCCCAGTATAGGTGCAGAAATACCTGGTATGTTTCAGAATGGTTCATTTGTGTGAGGCCAATTAGATAAACGATGCTAATGATATTGTTATTTTAACGATTCAAAAGTCAACACTGAGTGTTTAAGTGAGGATCCGGACGATTTCGGTACTTCACTTAGCACCGCAACGTTCTCTGCCTATGGGTTTCTGCTGTTTGTGCGCGTGCATGGACGCGATCTACGATAGAGGTAGCACGTTTTGGCGTTTTTACTTTCTGGTTGACGGGGCTCCTTAACCCAAAAACGTCGAAATGTCATGCTATTTTTGCAATAAACATTGTTTGTATAGATGGGCCACGGGGTTTTTCATCATATTGCACTTTCAGTTTGCTGAAAATCTGTTTTTCGGTGAGGCGTAGAGCTCCTCAAGTGAGGAGCTTCAGAAAAATAATGGTGCACCCCTATCGTAGAATGCGTCCATGGGGGGTATTCACGACGCAGTCTACGGTAGAGGGGGGTGCTCGACGTTTCCCTACGAAGTTTAGGCGATTCACGCAAGGGGATTTCAAACTCAATGCAATACGGACTAGAAAAATATCACGATGTTTGAACGAAACCAAATGTTACATGACCACGGGGTACATGCCGAAGTCTAAGAGGAAAACGCACTGGAACGGCCACGTGGGTGAGTGACGCCGAACCCCCTTACCGTACCATTGGTACTCTGCGCCATCGATGGCTTTTTTATCTTCCTACACTAGCAGTATATTGTCTTGAGAATTACACGAATGACCTTCAATATGGTCTAACGAGGCGTCAGTAAGTATTTAGGGTTTCGAATAGACCGCAGCTTTATGTTGGCGGCTTCGCTTCTGTTTGATTGACTGAGATCGGCACAGATATCGACGAGAGCGTGGTCACATAGTCCCGTACGTTCGACGGAGCAAACGCAGAGCAGTTATGCCACGCTGTGTAGCAGAACATTTACGCAACGCCGTATAGCATATAGGGTATGCTCTGAGCGGCTAGTATGCGCATTTGTATGCAGAACCACATTGGAGCTTATAGGCGTGATAGCAGTACGGAGACGTTTACGACGAACACGAGGCTTTTCCTAGATTGACCGCGTTCGGCCTTTTCGGTGTAAGCGCATGTAGAGAGGTTGAGCTTCTACGTCCGATATTTCGTGTATTTGTTGACATTCGTAAGCTGTTATATACACCGAAACATATATGGTAAACTTGTACTTTTCAGACCTCATAACCTGTTATTGTCCAGACCGTCTGGTGATGACTGTGCTCGACCCAAGTCGCTAGACGAGGAGAGGTGGCCCCAGACGCTGGCCGATGATGGACTTTGGAAGCTAGCGCGCAGCTGTGGCTAGACAGCTCGTGCTGCACTGGTGATGTAAGATGGTGGTATATTAGTTGATTAGCGGCGCTCTTCGGCCTGGAGATAATTTATCACGATGAACTGACGAGAGTTCAGGAGCCGGGGGGTGAAAAGAAAAGTGGCAGGCCATGCGCAAGCACTCGAGTCCATCTGCCCCTCACAGCCACTTCAACTACTTGCCCGCTGCTTCTTGCTGCCACGTTTTAAAGCTATCTACAATTGTCACTTTCAAATTATATAGGATAGCGGCTCACATACAGCTTGTCGAACCGAATTCGATTGAACCGCATTGTACGTCGAAGCGCAACTTCTGGGCTAATCGAGTAAAAGATACGCACGACACATACACATACCTGGTACCATACGTACACTAACAAGATACAGGTACGAGGTAGTTCATAACATATTGGTCAGTTCGTCATAGTACGTTGAACCCGCTGCAAAGCGTCGATCAGATAGATCACACCGTCTTCCAATCTCAAATACCGTACTGGCACAGTCCCGTGTTCGTAGAGCCATTCTCGGTTGCACCGCACATATTTCGAGGCGTTACCTCGCACACCACGTACCAGCGTCATATAACTGATAGAAGTCACAAGCATTGCGTGCTCATACGATTCGTCATCGTATGAGATGAGCGCTCCTGCAGAGCATCGACCAGATAGCCAATACCATTCAGTATGGAGGTCCTACATCAACGAAACTATAAATTCACTTCAAACTAATCTAGGCATGTTGTACTCGTTTGGGCAATTCCCGAGGTCAAACAAGATTTGGATAAATGTATCAACCGCGTTACGTAGCACGGGCCGTTGATACCGCCGTGGTGTATGGCTACGGTAGGGAGATTACCCATATTTGGGCCACCAAGAATAGACTATTGAACAACCATAAGCCCGATCGTTATCCCGTCCACAGCAAACAATAGTATTGGCGTTGGAACCTCGTTGTTTGTCAGTCATTAACGTTGTTGTTGGCGGTGTAAGCATTTGTCCAAACTGTGGTCTCAGGTTGCTTGCCAGCCTAGCCCACGCCGTGATGCACCGATCTTGTCGATTAGGAGGAAGCTCACTAAATACGTGCAAGTAATGATTCGAAGCGGTTAATGCACAATATATAGAAGAACGACGACCATGTACTCCATGCTATTAATATACGAATTGAACCTGCGTGATGTAAGATGAACATCTTCGCTTAACACACACCAGTCCTCTGAATATCTTAGAAGAACATTATCCTGAACACATAAACCCTGCAGTAGCCCTAGCTACTCTAGCGATATCAACCTAACGCTTAACCGAGGAATATGTTCGAATTCTGTTGGAGGATGGGACCGAAGGGTGGTCTCTGTTTGAGGGTATGGCGTCTGCCTAAGCTGTATTGCAGGAGCCCGCTGCCGCCTCGGTAGCTGGTAATACCGGCTTAAACGGCGAATGAGTTGGTATCGGTTAACTGGCAACACGACAGTATCTCTTTAACAGCACTAAGCCAAATATGACAGCCCCAAGCAGGATCTGTGTTCCATGCCCTACTTTACCATGCAGTAACCAGCGGCTCTGCGAGGTGCTAAAACACGAACTGGGCGTGCGCAGGGCCCGCGTCCAAGGACAGACGGCAGTGAAGGAGACGGAACCGAAGCAATAGGAGATCAACCTACGAGGCGATCCGCGCCGCAGAGGAGGCCAAAGCGGCTAGGAGCTTGACGCCGAGACGCGACCTCGACAACCCCCCTGACGAGCTCACGCGACTGGGCTACTTACTGATTGAGGTTGAGGACGCAATCAGTCATTGTCATTCCACTGTCGGGGGACAAAGCTGACGATCGGGAAGGACGAACAACCCAATCCAACGCATATCCATTACTAGGGACTAAGCGGCACCCCAGCCCCCACGGCGGTGGCGCCACAATGCAGAGATTCAAAACCAAATAAACAAATACAGAAGACACAGAAGACACCAACAGCCAAGAAATAAATCCGGAATAATCGTCATAATGTACTACGCCAATTTTACATGGATGGGCTGTCGCGCAACACGACGGGAACCATTACTGGCCGTGGCACTGTCATTCTAGCAGCACCATCTACAAACAATACGGACAGCGACATCTGCTACAAGTGCGGTAGGGTAGGTCACTACAAGAGCGGGTGCGCGGCGCAGGGAAAGGTGTGAGGGACAAACAAGAAGCCCGCTAGACACAGCATTTAGACTGGATTAGGCGGTGGAGGTGAGGAGGAGTGGTGCGGTGTCCGTAGGGCGACTGTAGATGGTGACGCCGAACTGTACGCACAAGGAATGCCGCGCTGATATACGAGTAGTATACACACGGCATAAATCAGTTGATTAGCGAGCCGAAACCCACCCCGATAACGCCAGCAAGCAGTGGGTTGCTAGATTTGGGGTCGACTTCGACAACGGCTGCAGGTTGCAGCTCGTGCAACCCAACAAGGATCACTCGGGTATAGTCGGCATTGAGGTCGCTTCATAAACACAAGGCTAACCGATTGATGTATCACGACATCCTTCTGAAATGTCCGTGAGAACCCCAGTATAAAATTGGTATTGCTGCAGCACTATTCGATCGGACTGCGGCAACGCTGACAGCAACGTGGCATCATCAGTGTTTTCTCGGGTTCCGGCCACAGGAGTATATGTCTACTATGATGGAAAGAGGAGCACGTCCTCTCGAATCGCCGATTCACCATCGATTGTATTTCGCTCCTGGGGGCTCGTTTCCGGGAACGCTAAACAACATCGTCACTCGGAAAGGGCGGCAATCATTTCTGGCGCCGGTGATTAGTCCTCGTGTCGCTGGACAGGCGGAAATCTGCATCGCCTGGGGCCGCGCCTGATTTACAGCAAAAGCGTTTAGAAGCAGCAAATCAGCCCTTTTTGGAGAGGGGGGGGGCGAAACGTGGGCCGCTGCTAGGTATGTTTAATGCGTTGCTAACGAGGAGATCGTTGAATAAATATTTTACGTTGAGATGCAGTTGCGAGGTTAAGTAAGAACTTACATCACCCCTCTCTAGCACAAACCTGCTGTATACTGTGAATACATACTTTGAGCATCATCGTTTTATTCGTATGGATTGTATGTCAGGAGCATAATATAATAGGATATCTAGCGGCACCTTTAGAGCGGTACATGTTCGAGAAGACACCCTCCTCCCAGTATCAGCGTGGAAGCGTTAAGCTTACGTAGTAATACTGTACCGAGGGTGTCTGTCTTCTCTTTTTCTAAATCAAGTCCCCTCTGGGGTTCCTAGGTCTGATTGAAGTATTAGTGCAGTTTCCACGCTTTTCCGTTGCTCCGACTTGTCGCAGTAGTGGTATATGTTTAGGTTGCCACACTACACACCGTGCATACTGTTTTATTGGCTGTGAAAGTTTCCGTCACCCACCCTGAGTGACGGAGAACGATATATGGTTTTGCGACGCCAGAAAGGAAGTGGGAAGCTTTGTTGCGACATCGCAACAGATGCACACGCATTTGTACATTCAATTGGAACACATGAATACACGCAACAAAAGTCGAGACTTCAAAGCCTCGGACAGCCTCGGCGGCACTTTTGTGTTGGTTTTGCAATATATATGTATCTGGCGTATATGTACAGTTGGGACTTACGAGGCTAAAAATCCACCGCACGCCTCGTAATGAGGCTAAGACTCCTCTTGCAACATCAACACCCCGGTGACGAAGCTCACGAAAGAGGGAAATCGAGTTCGAGTATGTACCCGCGATATACCAACCGCAACTGGGCCACGAAATCATGATGGGCATGACAACTCAGCGCAAGGATGCGAACGGGAAAAAGGCGGAGGGATACACGTTCAGAAGGTGGTCAACCGATACATGGAAAAGCATACAGTACACGCGACACCAGTTAGGAATCTCTTATTTCTGGCCAGGCTGGAATTATCATGTAAGGCAGGGTGTGTCATACACTATTTTCAGTACAAATGAGGCCCTGTTATTATTTTCTTTCCAAGGCATGAGCCTGAATTCTTAATTGTCAGATTCTTAATATCTGTCGCGTACTGTAACACACTGCGAAAGGAAAACCATTTCGGGACCTGTTATGCTAGACCTGAGGGGCTTGTGTGGGGGCATAAATGCAAAGAGAGAAGGCCAAAAGAAATAGCAGGTACCAGGTATCACGTACTCTACGAGGCAGTGGAAGCAGATGCCTTTAACATGGACTCTGAGAGGCTAGCATAGGACCTTTAGTCGAACACTCAAACGGGAAGTCGGGGCTTCCAAGACACGTCGCAAGAGC
>JBBMKB010066999.1:0-15025 GCA_037833945.1 Alaria marginata
AACACATACATACGTGAGCTCGCCTGCATGCTTATAATCATTGCGTGCCGGTGCCGACTCGTCTTAATACTCCACAACAACAAAAAACACAACCAAACGGAGAACAGCGCTCGATTGCATCTCATCGAGGGCAATAACAAAATTATTATTGTGACATTCAGATTCAGTTGTCGGTCTTGTTCGCCTGTCTCATTCGGCCGCGTCGCCTGCATGACTCTCTACCCATGTTACCGAGCAGCGACTAGATGATCAAGTCGTCGCTGGCCTTTGGAATCCCACTACTGTACATCATTAAGACTGACGACTCATCGACAAGATAAGGAAGACGCCCCTTATGATAATACAATTGCACGAAAGAGTAGCATGTATGAGTACAGGACACAGGTAATAAGACACAGAAATACCCACCTCACAGGCTGTGACTTTTATGCCGGAGGGCGTGCGTTCTACACTACTATCAGCATAACGAAGTAGGTAGTGCAACTGAGTTACTATCAAGCACGTGTCACACAACCTATCTATGCAGCGACATACACGGACGCGGCTCAATAAGGCCGGACTCGCTCAAACCTATTAAGCACAACCTAACCCAACCCAAACAGCGCTTACATCGTACGCAGAAGGGCTCGTTGCCGGACCAATGAGAAATAAAACAGCAATCTACTCTTAAGCAGCCTGTGATATATCATAGTACACCAAATACAGACGCTCGAATTAATCGCGAGCTCGTTGCAGGACAAACAACAGTCGAAATAGATATGTCCTCTCAGTAGCCAGTGAGATACCATATTACACCGAACACCTTCGCTTGTACTCAGCGGGACTATCAAGCAAGTAAGTACCGGTTCGGATCAAGGTGGTCCGATGGTGGTATGCTTATTATAAAAAACAGAATACAACTCTCTGCCTGGCCATTTGTCATCATGGGCTTCCTACTCAGAGCGGTGTAACCCCGTCTTCGGTATGGGTCGGGAGGTTGGGTGGCACCAAGTAGAACACCCGGTCTCGGGCCGCGCAGAGCCGTAGCGGTGGCGTGATCAGGTTTACCGAAAGTCTCGAGGCGGTCCTGACAGCCACCACGCGAGCGTTGCGACTAAAGAGGAAGTTTGAAATCGATTCTTCTTGCCACTGACTGGCCTATCAAACTCCGACCAGACGCCGCTGGCCCTTTCCTAGACGTTTGGTGCTGAACAGAAAAATTCCCGCGATTGAGTCATCAAGGTTCCACCTCAGGCGTGAAGGATAAGGTCCTACCCCCGTTCCAGGAATCCCTTCATATATCCGCAACTCTGACAGTCTAAAGAGTGACCTCCTTGGTCGATACCGCCCCGCATGGTGTTGAAACCCCACTTCTATTGTCTGACCACTCACTGGCTGCGGCTCAAAGAGCCAGCATGCAGAAAAAATCCCCTCGGGCGAACGTCGAGGTCCCCCCACACTCAGGGAGGATAAGCTCGCCTCCCCGGATCCGAAATCCCTCTAGACATCTACAACTCCAACAGCTCCGGTACGAAAACAGTGATCCCCCAGGTCGATACCGTCCCGCAAGGTATGGACACCCCACCCCCATTGGCTGATATCTGATTGGCTTGGGCTCATAGAGGCAAAGCGCGGCGAGAGCTGCCTTTCGGGCCAACGTTGAGGTCCCACTGCACGCCGGAAGGATAAGGCCCCATCCCCGGAAACAAAATCCTTCAACACCTCCACCACTCCAACAATCCGAGGGCGCAAACAGTGATCCCCCGGGTCGATACCGCCCCCGACAAATGTGGAAACCCCACGCCCATTACGTGATCGCTGATTGGCTGGGGCTCACGGAATCAGCGCGCAAGAAAAGGTGCCCCGCGGGCCAACGTCGGGGTCCAGCCGCACCCTGGGAGTCTAAGGTCTCGTTCCCAGATCAAAACTCCCTTAATACATCTGCAACTTCAACAGCCCGGGGCCAAAAAAGAGATCCTCCGGAACGATACCGCTACGTACGGTGTGAAAATCCCACCCTCGTCGCCTGATTGCTGGTTGCTGGGGCTCATAGAGCCAGCAAGCGGGGTTACTTGCCCCTCTGGCCAACGTCAAGGTCCCACTGCACGCGGGAAGGATAAGTTGTTATCCCCGGGTCAGAAATATAATTAAGACATTTGGCGCGAAAGCGAGTTCTCGGCCCGTGATCGAGGTTCGGCGGGTGCCGGGCTGTGTACGAGATGAAACGCCAAACTTCGGGGTTTTGCAATCACTCTTGGCCTTTACCAAGGATTTGACATAGGTCTGGGTAATTTGCGTACAACGACGGTGTCCAGCATTTCTCTTCGTCATACTTAATCGGATATGCCATCGTATACGTACGGCTACGCGGTGGTCCCCGAGAGGGGAACGTTACGGCCACATGGGCTCGCGGCCGAGGAGGTCGTAAAGGCGCTCGTTGTGCGGCTGGTACCACTCACGAATTATATCCGCCTCTTCAATCATCTTGTCGTACCTGAACGTATTTTTGTAAACCACACGTGCGAAGAGGTATACGAAGAGTGAGGTGGGTCATCAAGGTAATGTTAGGCGCAGGTCCCCGCTGATTCTGTATTTTGTGTTACCGCATGCGACATGATCCGGACTACTGCAGACGAGGGGCCGATAGTTCGCACGCGAACATGCCGCAACAAATTGGATGTCGCTTTGTCAGTCGATGTCGGCACCTCTACCCTCGCAGGTTTCGCGTCCCGATCCTCTAGACCTATTATTGTGGGATGTTGGAGATACACAGGATTACCGTACGTACATGCCTGTTTAAAACAGCTCGTCGAACAATGGACAGCGGGGGATAGCCACACGCGGTACACGTCACGTTTCTGCCACTAGCAGCGTGGTTGTGCGAAACTTGTTCGAAGTGCACAATCACCACCAACGAATGGTTTGCGGTTTTGGAGCGACTAGGCGGTATGTATGTCGCGATGCCTGCATTCAACAGCCGCGGACCGGCTTGGAACTATCTAATTCCCAAATGTATATTTATCAACCAGCTGTGTCGATGTTCTGTCCGCGTTAGACGATTTCAGACGACGACAACTAACGGTGACAAACTACTCAGCTACTGTATGTGTTTTCCCGGTGCCGTCAAGCGTCAACATCGCTTGTCGCAATTCACTAACCTCCCCCCATCAGCAAAGTAGTCGGGGGCATGGCGTTGTCGTTTGGGTTTGTCGCAGCCGCCACCGCGGTACTCGTTCGAATCATCGTACGTAAAGCTGTGTTGAGGCAGACCGGCGAACTCTGCCACTGTAGCTACAACAGCAGTGAAGTCCGTCCACATATCAGACGAGTCGATGACCATGATCTGTGCCGGCGCGCATTGCAAAGCGGGGAGAAGGGAACGTGGGTATCGGGCTTGAAGGTACACGCCTTTGCGGGAAAGTGATAGTGACTCACCTGTGGAACAGATATCTGGCACGTTAAAGGCCACGTACTGGTCGTAGGCAAGCCAGTAAAAACACATGGACCAGAGCGCGGCATGTACCGCGTGGATTGATAAGTAGCTGCTGCCTGTTCTGAACATTTTGTACCGTAGGCCATACACCCCCGGCGACGTGGTTAGTGACTCAATTTACGTTTTAGTGAATAAGGACGTCTCAGGCAAGACCAATGGTCGAAGTTTTGCGATCGGTCAGTCGCTGGTCAGTCTAGCCTTACCTGTCACCCTCAAACGCGGCCTACACCGTCAAAGCGGCCAAACCCCTTGGAAGTCTGAGTCGCTGTGCAGCCATTTATTCCCCGATCGAAAACCCAAGTAGTTGCAAATATTCTCGGCCAGCCGCTCGCCCTGCCGGTGGATTGTTCTAGCAGTGTTTTCCCTGCCACCAGCGCTCCTCCTGGCCAGGCTCATGAACCAGTCACTTATTTACGTCGTATATGTTCCGGGATTATCCTGTATCCCACCCATTTGCATGCTTATCGCTAGGGGCCGGCGCAGATCTAGCGCCATGAGCGGAACCGCGGCCTTACCGCTAGTCGTTCTAATGACAAAGTATTAGTATTGGTAATCTCCCTCACAGATGCGCTATTTGCCCCGACTGGGATGCCGGTGTAAGAAGCCACGAAAATTGGCGGAGCCGTCGCTGATGACGTTCACAACGCACTGTGGCTGCAGATTCTGAGGTAAACAGATGGAGCTAAAGAGGCTGGACTACTGTAATAATAACTGAAATTATGATCAAGCCGCTGAAGGTTATGACTCGGATTTAGTTTATGAAGCTGACAAAACAGATTTAGTTCATGAAGCTTAGTGCGCCTTTGTTGTTTATGAAACTCATGCAGATACCGCTGCTGAAATGGTGCATCGGAGGAAGTCACCGCTGTAGTAAGCCGCTACTCTGGAAAAAGTCCATGCCTTAGTGATCATTGCCTCCGGCGACGATGATAGTGACAATGATTTTGTTGGAGTGGCTTGCTCCGTGATTTGACGTGCTGGAGCTTGCATTTTCAGCAATTGTGAAAAGTGTATGGCCTCGGTCATGGATAATTAGCCGATTGGATGCTATTTATACTGGTGTTGTGTTACCAGGGGAGTTTGTTGCCAGGTTATATGTACGTGTGTCGCAGTCGTCTGAATAAGGCGACCACTCTTCTTACACGGGTACTATGTAGTACCTATAATCGGCGACCCGAAAATTATAGGTACATTACCAAATGCAAGGCGGTTCGCCTTGTATGCGTTCTTAGTTGTGTCAACCCGTTTCTGGTCGCATTAAAGCCGGACTCACTTCATAAAGTTTACCTTATAAAGAGACCACGGCTTTCGTTTCTTGAATATCAACTACAAATGGTGGCGGACTCGGCAGGTGCAGGTGGGCGGCGCGAATTCGGGTTGGATAGGGCTAAACTTCACGGCAGTAGATGCTCTTCAAGCCTGTCTTTGATAGGGGGCATACCCTAGGGTGCCAAGGTAACCTACTGTACGTCGGGCATAAACTACCAATGTCAGTATGCTGAGCACTGTCACACTCTCGACTCTTGGCGATAAACCTGACCTCATTGGTGCACTAGCGGACAAAGCGCTGCGATATCACTATCGGTATCCCGCGAGATGGCGACCAACGGCCGTCCAAGCCAGCGGTGAAGCCCCTTGTATATTTCCCACATTTCAGTCCCATAGTACGATCTTCGTCTCCATATACGTAACGTGGATCAAGCTCAAGGTAGGGAGGTTACGTGTAGGGCTCGCGCGAGGGATTCCATATTCTCTTGAATTATTTATGCGTTTCAGCTCCGCGATGTACACCGTCGCTCTGGAGTTGCTTGTCAGGCCGCGGCAACAAATATCTTTTGAGTCCGTCTTTAAGAGAGGTACAGAGTCAGTCGCGCGAGTGGCCCGCAATTGATAGAGCAAATCGGGGTAGGTTCTTTACCGCAGCCTCGGTCTATGGTTCAAAATGTACGCGAGTAGTCAAGCACCCTAGGTGCTGGCCACAGTACTATACCCCCAAGGTACATTACAGTACCTACCCTACAAAACGTAGTCTTGGAAGTTTCATATACCGAGGGATATTCTGATCTGCCACGTTAAATTTTCAACCTGGGGTACCTAGCTCGCAGCGTCTCCAAAGGGTTTGCTCACCTGAGAACGTCCGAACACCCTAAACCACCTCTCAAGCTGGTCTGCGTACAAGCCTCTGTAGAGCGGGTTGTGACTGTTGATTGCTTCGTAGCAGTTCCACAAATCGGACGATGACGCGTTTTCCCCTCGGCAGAGAGCTGTGTACGGCTGGTAGTCCCTATCGGCCTGATCCAACATGAGCAACGCGCATTTTCAGGTCACGGACACCAGTTTAAGGTTGAGGCGCGTTCTGCGATAGAGGTATTTATCGTATTTATAGCACTTCTTGGCTGTATTTTTGTTTCTAGATGACGGGGTGCCTTACCCCAAACTCGTCCGAATTCCGCTCTTTTGCTAAGATGCGCTTTGTTGTTCACCTAGGCCATGGGTTTGAACATCGGGTTGCACTTTCAGTTTGCACAAAGTATGTGACGCATTTTACAGTAGAGGTGCACCATTGTTGCCATAGGGCTGCTCACTTCATGAGCTCTACGCCTCACCAGAAACTCGATTTCTACAAAATTAAATGTGCTCTACCTCGACCAACCCCCATGGCCTACGAGGTATACAACGGGACATACGACGATTTTGGGTCAAGGAGCCCCGTCATTCAGAAACCGTTTCAGTCCAAAAGTGCTATCTCTATCGTAAAACGCGTAATGTGTTTGGGTGAGGTATGGAGCCCCTCAAGTAAGGAGCCCCAGAAAACAGCTGGTGCACCTTTGCTGTATTATGTGTCTTGACCTGAAACCTATTGCCACTCTTAACACACGACGTATTGTTAGGAGACAGTTTGCTCTTTGCAGAAGTACGGGCTGCGAGGTGGCTGAAACCTATTGCCACTCTTAACACACGACGTATTGTTAGGAGACAGTTTGCTCTTTGCACAAGTACGGGCTGCGAGGTGGCCTCCACATGTCGGAAATCATTACCCCCAGGCCGAAATTTCGCGCATTTGGCGGAAACGGACGTTTTCCAATATCTGGGATTTTGCCTGGGTAGACTGCTGAGAACGATACGATACCTCTGGCTTGTGCATGCTGCAGTTGGGCCGACCGGAACTATGTCCTCGAATATCTGCCGATTATCAAGCAGATAACAGAACGCCTTCGACGGCACAAGAGAACAATTCGGACATGTCTCGCTGGCCAGTGAATACCGTATTTCCTAATTTTCAAGTATGCAAAGGAAGAATGACGCGTATCTCAAAGTTAAACAGTGTCAGCTTTGTATTTGTCGGAGCACCCCCCCCCACGCCCTCCTGCTCACCTTAGCTAGGTACGCCTTAGCCTCCCCGGGACGGTGAAATGTTGACATCATTTCCTCCCATGACACGAATCCTACACCGGCCTTGCCGCGGCAAACGTTCATCGTCAGCTGAGAGAAGTATCTGCCGCAAAACGGATACAGGTATGTGTGGAGGTCGGGCTATGGTGGGGTCCATGTTCATAGTAGGACATATATACCGCCCATCAACTGTTCAAATATTTGTGTACAGTTTCGACGAAGCGTGACGCGTTTGGTGAGCACTTGAGTTCACAGGGGGTTATATGACTTCACATGTTGCGTTGTATCGTTTCCTCGTTGGGGCTCTGGTGCGGTCGCGCATTAACTCAATCACGTGGACGTGTTCAACGATAGGGGTGTCACTTCTCTGTAAACTGTTTCCAGCAGGGTTCAAACAACATAGGATTTGCCGTTCGTGTTATAAAACGTGTTTCGTCTTACAACTAGGCCATGGAATTATTGACAGTCACCTTTTCACTTTCTTCCTAAGGCTGTTTTTGAGTGAGGGTCATAGACCTCCTCATATCGGCGTCCCCAGGTAATTTGGTGCCGTTATAACCAACCTACACTGGCACGCGTCTTGCCCTAGACTACGGTTTTCATTTTTGCTACAGGTCACACGTTGCGGCAGCCATCGTAGATGAAGCTCCGTATCCAACCAACCCCTAAACGCATTGTGAACAAACTTTATCCCATATTGGTGGCACAATCATCGTTCGTTGTGTACGTGCTTCCACGCGAGGAAACCTGCGCACGATTACCCGCTAAGTATTCCTCTGCTCACAGAAGGAAGCCCCCAGGTAGCGAGAACGAAACCGTCCTCACCCAATAAAGGTTTCCGTTTGAAACAGATGTCTCGGCAAGCGACACACGAATACCTGTCTGTAGGATCCCGAAGAACCATGACGAACTTGGCGCCGGGACGAACCATGTGTATTCTGTAAGGCACCAGGGGGTGGAAGCTGTACCGCGGGTTCGAGTCCACGACTACCTTGTCGTTCTTAAAAGTACCAGGCTGGTGGTTCGAGGACGTTCTCCCGTTGAGGTACACATTTTCCATGCGCAACGACAAGTGGGTGGTGTTGGGGACAGTCAGCATGGGTGGAACTCCCGTGGCTTGCGCGGTGTCGATGTTATGGTGCAAGCTACATATATCCCTTGCTCTATCCTTTATTGTGAGGAATCTTGACACCTCCGGGTATCGTGTGCCGTATTGGTCCGGTAGTTCTCGACAACCATCACCGCCCGACGCAACCGCGAAACATTGACTAAACAGGTCGGAAACGGAAGTCGAATTGTCGTGCATGTCACGGATATTCTCAGCGACGTCTCCAGACCGAGGCTACGGTGGGCGGGCCATTTCGAGGCCCTCTTGTTTCAGTGCCGCAGAGCTACTTGCGAGAGTGGATACCATACTTCCTAGTGCCCACCGCTTACGCGATATGTACGGCCATGTAATGGTTAGGGAATCTGGAACAACAAATTTCAATTTCGTTCTGTGCTGAGTGAGGCAAAAGAGGCTAACATCGGTAGTGAACGTGGGAGTACTATAATGCTGTAGTGAACGTAGTCTACAGCTATCTGCCTTCGCGTCTCGTCCCCTCTATTGTACGCACTAACGCAAGCTGCGTAGCCTGTAGGACCCACGCGCAATAGAACGGCTCTACTGTTGAATGCTGCAGAAACATTACAGGTCGCTTCGAAATCACAGTAATATCGTTGGGGCGGTTTAGGTTCACTTTTCTTACACGCCATTAATCGCACCTTAGGTCGGCACGCTTTGGCGTACGCGGAAAGGACTTCACCAGCAACCGTATTGTTGATTGCATTATCTAGACCGTCCCCCTCCCACTGGGCAAACGCTGGGTTTTCGTACCTGCATCAAGCGGAGCATTGAAAGCAGCAACGGCAAGAACCGATAAGAGGATGGGGTGATCAATGCTTTGCCGCACAGTAGAAAAGGCGGACCCCCTCTGGCGGGGTAGTGACCAAGAGTAGGGTACGGGGGTCCCATTTAGAGGCTCGCGCTCGTATTAAAGGTACTTTTATTCCTTGCACGGGTTTGGGTTGTCCGGTTTCACCGACATAAACACGTTCCGGTACGATTTTCAGTGTGCGGCAGACAAACCCAAAGGTCGTTTTTTGGACGAGGTACAGGGCCACTCACACCAATGTGTGTACCACCGTACGGATTAAGAATGGGCGCACCCGCCCCCCCCCCCTTCCAGCACGCGTCTACAAGTCAAATTCGAACCCATCATCGTGCCGCCGTTTCGTTTGAGTTCGCTTTTTATAGAGAATAGTTATCGGTGTCACAAGAGATCTAAGTAGATTCACACAGCAGACTATAACCCCAGTTCGAGTATGATACCGTGTGCAAAACAATACGACAGTTACATACAGCCCTGTCCAAATGAGGAACGGAAACAGTCGACCAGTGGTGATAGTACGGAACGCAGCTAGCCACAAACGTACGAAGAACACACCGGGCAGGCAGGCAGGCAGGGAGGGAGGGAGGCTAAGAGAGAGCTTGCTAGGAAACCTATACTTCTGCGATTTAGGATCTGAGCTAGGCACGTGAAGCGACAGCAAAAACTTATACGGGGTTTTTCGCCTCTGGAAGACAAGTGTATGATGACCAAACGCAATCGTTTTAAAAAGGGGGGGTATCGATACCCTTCATGGGTCTTTCCAGCACGTACGGGTAGAGCAAGGACGTCAACAAGTCCAGCATGTTCGTCAAGGCAAAGGCTCGAACATCAAACCTGTCGATATTTTTTTCCTTCGCCTGTTCGGCCTACATCTACGAACGGCGGTAGGACCGGATCATCGACTCAGCGCTGGGACGAGCTCGGTTCAGAAAGCGCAGTACGTAGCACAAATGGGGCAAGCGTCCCACAAGGAAGACAGGACGGCAAAGCAGAGGGGGCGACGCTTCTGACCTTTCAACATGCAGCAGCCACGAGTGTCCGATGTAACACCAAGCCCTTTAGATGCGTGTGTCTGGTGTGTCCTAAGCTACGAGGTGCGACACAATCGTATAAAGCTAGTAGTTGAGGTCGTCCGAACATCGATGACTACAGATGCGTGCTAAAAGCAGAGGTAGCACTTCTTGGGCCGAATGGTTTCTGTATGACGGGCTTCCTATTCCCAACTGAGGAAAAACTAAATACCTGGTATATATTTTGGACCCCCGTTTGTGTGTTACTAATTTATTAGTTGTACACCAAGCCCATACATGGGATTGTCCGTCGATATTATTAATAAGTGGACTTTTCATGTCAAAGTCCAGGCTTGAGTGGGAAATGGACGGTCTTGTTCATTATTTTATTTTTTCGTGGAAGTTGGTGGAAGCTTCCGAGTCATCCCACGGTAGAGGTGCAGCAATAAGTTCCTGAGCTCCTGACATGAAGAGCTCATTATATCACCCGAAGCATGATCTCCCCAAGATTTTCGTTCGAGCAACACGATCACCATTTCTTCCCGCTAGTCCTAAAAGAAATACACTCGTAAAATGACCATACAAACTGGTAGTTCCTCACTTCCGGGACTCAACCGGCCAGGAACGTTTGACCCCAAAACGTGTGACTCCTACCGTGGGATTACTCCTCCATGGAAGTTTCCACACACCCATCGAAGCAGTGGATTTCCACTACTTCCATGGAAGCTTCCACCACTTCTATTTGTTTGTTTGTGGAAGTAGTGGAACCTCCCCCGGAAGAAGTGGAAGCTTCCACTACTTCCATGGAAGCTGTTTCCTCCAAAGAAAATTCCACCACTTTCATGGAAGCAGCGGAAGGACCCATGGAACAATATCTCCTTGCGGGATCGAAAACATTTACCAGACTTCCGTGGAAGCTTTCACGGAAGTACTGTACCACCATATGGCTACATCAAGTTTGAAGAAACGGCTTTTACTAAACGTTAGCTGTGGGGTGTTTGCGGATCCGAGTCCACACTAGAGTAGTCCCGCGATAGGTGTGCAGCAGAACATTCCTGGGTTCCCAACATGATGAGTAGCTCAGACTTCGAACACAAATCGTTTGCGCAATTCGACCAACATTTCTATTCGCTAGTCCTAAAATCGAATCTCCTCGTAAAACGATCCTACCAACCGGTAGTTCTTCGCTTGAGGGGTTCAACCGGTCAGGAACACTGGGCCCCAAAACGTGCAACCCCTACCTTGGGATGACTCACCAATTACACGTACATGGAAAAAGTGTGGACCGAAATATTACGTTCCCGTCTGGGGTAGTGAATAATTTGGCAAACTACGGGCAGCAAAGGGCACAAAACCTCTGGATTCTAGGAAGTTTGCATCACTCTTTATTGTATCCGAGAAAAATGGATATTTCTTGTAAAATACTTATCTCTGTTTCAAAGTCGTTTGTAGCTTCTGGCGAACTCCTATGATAATCGGGCTTACTTGACTAAATATTCCCCAGGGATCCACCGCGGTATTGAGTGCTCCTGGTCTCGCAGGTCCTCATTTATCAGACATTTTGGGTTTTCCACTCTTGGTACTACTAGCAGATACTCATTCATTTTCAGCTTTAACTACGTCTCCAGGTACTGGGACGCAGTATTTTTCAACTTCAACTACTCAAGATATTGCCAGCACTCAGTCATTTTTAGATTTGTGTACTCAAGTTACCGGCAAGTACTCAACCAATTTCAGCTTGAATTACTTCAGGTACTCTCAGGTATACACTAATTAATTTCAGCAGATGTGATACTCCAGGTACTGGCGGATACTCTGTCATTTTCAGTTCTTGGTGTTCGGTGTTCCAGGCACTGAGTCATTCACACAATGACAGGTACTGGCGAGGCATTGACTGAGTACCAATGACTGGTAGTGGTACTTTGACGACCTTTGAATGCGTTTTGTTTATGTCAGTTCAACAGTTGTCAGCACTTTCAAGAGAAGCCTTTATCCAAAAATGAACACCCCTGTCAAGCCCTTGCAGTAGCATCCATCCGTATTCCCCACCCTTTTGACTATTTCAACGACCACAGACAACAACGGCCATCACTTCTCACTTTGAGGGATCTTGGTCGAAGAAGAACACCTCTTTCCTGAAACCGGATACCATCGGATGCGTCATCAAATTCGCGCGCAAGTTCGTAGTGCCTGCTTTCTGTGGTTGGTCGTGATTCAGAACAATGGACAGGACGGACACGATATCACAATTTGTCATCACCATTAAACAAGAACATGTGCACTACGTAGTCGTCAGATACAACTACAGTTAAGATGGGCGTGCATGTGACCCGCGCGCGCGAAACGACGATTTTGTCGAGACGTATATATGCATGTCATCCTACACACAAGGTTCCTGCGCTGACGCGCACCGCTTGTCAACGAAAGCGATCCTAAGACCGTTGTCCGATTGAAGCGCTTGTTGAAGTTGAATGTGTTTTGTTTCTTTTGGTGATGTTACATCACCACATACATCGTCCATGCATCTTGTTTGCCACGCGACAATAGCAATACTAATGCGAATTGTTGGTCCACAGCCAGAAAGATCCTTCCAGTCCAACAACTTCGAACTAATGGGATGAAATTAGGACCTTGCAGAAAAACGTGGAGGATGCAAGGTATCATCTTGGCAATCGAGCAACATGGCAAATATATTGCCAGGCATACAAGGAGCAAATACATACAATTGTAGGTTTAATTACTATTGTATCATATAGGGCTTGGTGAAGGTGCGTGGGACTTCACGAGGCATTCAGAGGGCCACCAAACAATTTGGAAGTGCACACGTAATAACCAAACTAATTAATAGTGTGAGAACGAATATCGGAAGGGATAAATTCACGACAAGGAAGCGGATCGCCATACATAAATGACTTACTCGTATGTATGTAAATATTTATAGTGTACTGGTGGGCTGTGAACGTTTTCTGTTGTCCCCATTCTATCATTCGCAGTGGGCGGTGGCTTGCCGGGTGTGCATGTATGTGCACCAACCTCATACAGGGTACGGATGGAAAAAGCACCACGGGGCAAGACACAAGACCCCACTTACCGGTACTGCTTTCTGTGCTGCCTTTGCTATACTACTGCCGTGTGTGCCGCATGGCGATACGATGATCGATCTGGGCTTCGAGCATCCCAACCGAAAGTCGTGGTTTCCGAAAGTTTGGCAGAACGGATGATTAACGATACAATTCAAGTTTGGCAGAACGGATGATTAACGATACAATTCAAGCAGTATGAGGTAGCAGTAAACGGTGCCGAAATATTGCCTGGTGTTGCTGGCTGTGCTTATTGCGTGTTGTTTCTAGAAATAAACAAAACCGAATGAATTACAGTAGTTATTGTTGCATATTGCACGCGGACTATGAACCCCAGCAGTTCCAGAAATGATATTAATAAATACGAGTTGTTATCGCCTAGGATAGAAATACATTCGAGAGCTGTTCCCGGTGTGCTTGTGTTTCATTTGTTTTGTGGTGTCGCGGTTGTTGCAGTTGGGGCTTGCGGATGAGGGCATGCGTATACTCCCCGGCTCGGGACATACATCGGAGCATCAATATATATACAAAAGAAGATACTCGTGAAACGAAGAACTAAACGTTTAATGAAGAACAAGGTTATCCAACAAAAAAGCCGATCAGGTTATTTATGATCTCATGATCATATGATATCCCACGGCAAAACGAAAATTAGGAACGAACATAACACCAATACCAACTGTGGTAAGGCTGGCACGCTGCTCGTGATTTGTGACAGAATGCAATGGAGTGAGCACCGCCCGGAACTAAGCTCGGTGCGTCGCTAGTTAATGGCTCGCTTGTTGAGCCTAGCCTCATGTTTAAGCCTTTCTTCGTGGATGTGTGACGTTTGCGACCTGACTGGCGTACAGACTGCAGGCCCATCGAAATTAGCTCGAATACGGCCAGCTGTCGGTTTGGAGTCAAATGAAAGGAATGTAGCACTTTCGCAACATTGTTCGTCGTATTCTTAAGTTGGTTTTCAATCAAACTTTCATGCCCAGTTCGAATTTGCTTATTTGACGCTACCGTTGATTCATCTTGAAACTACGTATATTATGCGGGCTTCTCTCCCCCCCTCCCCACTACGGTACGCGCATTCCTTTTTTATCGCGAGTTTGTTAGAGACGCGCTATAACCATTATGCGAGCCAACAGTCAACGCTACATGCTAGCTAGTGGCTGCGGGTTGTCTGTATCATCTTCCAAAACCGCCCATCCCGTGCCTCGCTTGCTGACTGATATAGAGTTGTCAGTGGTTGTGCCGTAAATATAAAAACAGTACGCATGACTGGTCTGTTGGTCACTTAGCAGGTTCGCCTCCCTTCCTACCCACAACGGTGCGCATTTCATCGCGAGTTTGTCAGAGACAAGCTACAACCTTTGAGCAAGCCAGCAGTTAACGCTACCTGCTATTAATAGCTAGTGGTTACGGGTTATTTCTATCATTTTCGTCACCCCCCCCTCCCGTGCCTCGCATGCTGACTGGTAGCTGTCAGTGGTGATGGTGTAAACATAAAAGAGTACCTGGTATGGATTTGAATATCTCGCCTGTTGAGTTATCGACATATTTTATGTATCTATTATATATAGCCTGATGTTTTATGCCCTAAGAAATTGTTGGAGTTGCTGTAGTAGGACAGAAGTAGAAGAAGAAGAAGAAGAAGTGACGAGGTGTGCGAGGGACACTCGCACGTACTTCACCCGTGATATGGGGTCCGCTGGTTTGGGACACAACTTCCCAGAGCGGGCACCACGGCCGTTGGCGGTAAGCGCCAAGGATCTCACATAAGACACAGCATCAGGATGGGGGCGAACGTTGTGGATCGTAACGCTCTTTCATCGCCGAGCCACTTGTGTTGGAGCCCAAATGCCCGACTAACTAGGGGTCGTCCCAACCAAAATATATAAATAATATAATATTTTTGTTTGTTTTTTTAAGTCTCTGTCGTACTCACAAGGTTTGGATTTTAAACATATTTTCGGGGTTCGCATCCACAAACGTTCAACAACTTCTCGGACTTCGCCGGGACATGTTTCGTGGAGAACAACAAATACATTTATAACATACCGGTAACTATTAACGCGACAGGGTCCCAGAGAGACAAGGGACATCCGGTACTTCGTAAATAATACCCTGGTACCATTTAGCACGTACTAT
>JBBMKB010067010.1:0-15025 GCA_037833945.1 Alaria marginata
AAGATCTCTCTGCATTCCGACGTGCACCTATGCGTGAAATGTACAACAGACTCCACTCCTGACCGCGAGGCACACTTCAAGTGTGCCATGGTGCAGTCAATACGGAATGTCTATCACGAAGGTTCACTATTATCAACTTACTGCTGAGGTGTCGACGTAACCCGCTTCCCCGAATGCTGTGTGCACGGGTGTCGACGTAACCCGCTTCCCCGAGAACTTGCTTTCTTGTGGCGTGGCCGATCCTCTCAGACACGTCGTGTGACGAACGCCACCGTCACTCACAACGGTATGCAGTGTGTGTGTATATTGCAGCAACGCGTCGAGAGAGGAAAAGGGACAAACTGACTGCAGAAGGCTTCGCCAGACAGAAAGGGGCGCCGCGTACAACAATTTGAATACCCACCGCTTTTTAACACACCGCGGGTCCCCCGTGTCCAAACACAGCCACTTTCCACGGCACCAGCCGCTAACGTATACGGAACCTGGTAGCATGGCTCTGATGGAGCACCGCATTGAGGAGAAGGTATGTGTGTGCGCTTGTACACAGTACGCGTTGGATTACAATATCTCTTTTGGCAGCATCGTGTCAAGTGTGTTGTGTTTCCTATTCAATGCACTACACGTTTCGTTATATTATAAACATACCGACGCTGCTGTCATATGGCGCTGAAACAGGGAACAAATCGTCGAAGAAATCGGGTCCGCGGGCTACGCAGGAAGATAAAAAAGGCACATAGGGCTGCCAAGGCGGTTACTAATGCTGCCGCTGCTGCTGCCGCTGGTACTGCCACTGGTACTACCGCCGCTTACCAGGTAAAAACCACGCTCTGGCCACTAGTGTGCGTAGAGACACAGAACATTAACATCACGGGACAATTTGTCTCACCGGCCAATAGTGTTGTAGGGTAGGGTAATTGCCTTCGAATCAGGATACCAACCCCCACTTTCACGTCGCCGTTTGATCAGGCACCACACCTCGCGAGCGACGAGACAAAGGCACAATTCCTTGACTTCATCGCCTTCCTGGACTCAGAAAAGGAGGAAGAAACACGCCAGGTGTTGATGGAGCTCTTTGACACCGGCAACATCTTGAATGGCATCGAGAGCTTTGCGGAGGGCGGGGAACAGGACAGCGGAATGGACAACGGCATGTTCTCCTGTTTTCTTGCCAAGAAAAATGCGCCCCAGGGGAAGTCTCGCGCGTACACGGGTCCTTTCTGGAGCGACACCAAGCGGAAGTGGTACGCGGAGAGAGCCTTCGTCGCATGCACGAAGGCCAGCATTCCCCTCGTAATAGAAGGCGATGCCCCTGTTTTTTCGCCCATGGCTGGCATGATGCACTTTGCTGCCTCGAAAAAAGTGAAGTACCTTGGCGACATCGGCAAGACGTCCGGAAGGGGGCCGCTGCTGCTGGACCCGGCCTTCACGGAAAACTGGAAGTGTTGCGCAGTGTCCGACGACCAACTACGCAAGACGCTCAACGGAGGGACCTTTTCCATCGACAACACAGAGGTGAGGCGTATTGTACAGTACCGCTTGACTGAAACTTTCTCTTTCAAATTTAGAGAGATCGCTCTGAAGTGCAACAAACCTAACCGAGAACTTGTGTTACTGCGAACTGACAGGTGGACAAGAAGAAGGGGACGAAATGCTACGCCACGATGAAGCACGACGACACAACCGCCATGATACGAAGAGGGACGACGATGGGACAGCTGTGCTTTCCACGTAGAAAGAAGAAGCACAAGGGCGGCAAGTTTACCGGTGATTCGGCAGACGGCGTGGAATGGTCGGGTAGCGAGTGCATGCTTTTTGCCAAAGACGGGGGGATGACAAAGCCGCACATAGACGTGCAGTCTGTCCCGGGGGGGATTTCCGCAGATATCATGCCCATGCCCGCAGCGGGCGTCATTCGGAGAGTCAATCACCAGGACTCGCCCGGGCCCGCCAAGCAGGCAATCGTGGTGCACGCGGACGATATGTCCAAGGTGAAAGAAACGCTCAAGATAGACACTCGCAAGGAGTCGGCGGCTCAGTACGGAGGGAGTCTCACCACGCTCCCTCAGTTTGCACGAAAGCTTAGAGAGGAAGAGATTCGGTTTGTTGCGATGGATTTTCCCCCGAGGTGCTCGTACGCGCTGCCAGCGCGGTGCGCACACGTGTTCATCACCCTTGGGCTGGTAGAGAGCTCGGGATGGCACCCCGTGTTCAAGAAGGACATGAAGTACACCGAGAAGCCGTAAATGGGTATTTAATGTTTATATTGTTTTTTTAATATGATTTCCAATACACTGGTGGGGTTTTGCTTGAATTTGAGCATATTTCCATTAAATACGACGTCGCGTTTATGCGCATCCCAAAGCCCGTGATCAAGGTTGCTCACCTTTCTACCAATTGCCTTTACTTCCCAAGGATGACGCGATTGAAGGATTTCGTCTCTATGCACGTAGTCTTCCATCAGGCCTGCTTTGTTCGCCATCATGTAGTGTTCGGCCGTCTTGTAATACAGTAAGAGCCCGCTAACAAGAAAGTGAATTTGGGTTCCAGGCTGGCTTTCTTAAAAAAGATAAGCACACAGCCACCCGCGACTTTCTTAAAGTGGGAATACTGTAGACCATCTAAGGTCTGGGTTTAATACGGTTGTCCCGTATAAGAGCCCTCGGCCAGAAGGCCTTGCTTAAAAAGCAAAGAAAACCAACTCAAGAACTGCGACAGAGGGTCGGTGGACGTCTACGTCCGCAAAGGCTGGCGTTACAACACAAAGCCATGTTGATCGTCGCGCTCTCGTCCCTGTTACAAACAAACGGTCCCTTATCTGCGTCCCACAACGAGCAGTTGGTTGGGAGGAGAGCTACGCCTGCGTCCGATACGTTTGAACAACGCCGCATCCGATAGCCCCCTTCTCCCTTTACATCCTCCATCACTGACCCGCATCCCCCGGGACACTTCAAACTGGTCCTAAATTCATCCAGCATGAAAACCGTTGTACGGATCGCAAGTGCTCTAACCAACTTCTTTCTCGGCACAGGCGCACTCCCTTTCTTTGGCTTGAACGAACCGTTCCCAAAAAACACTACGTTCGACGTCGTTGAGGAAAACTCCTTTCGTCCAGAGTCCACAATCCTGTTGGCCAGCTTATCGATGGTACCGTGTAGTAGACGCGTTGTGATGAAACGTGTTCTTCTCCGACCGTTGCTGTTCTTCTCTCTGTACATTGCTTCAAAGTGTCTCGCCACCCACTTTGTGTAGACCAGAAGAGATTCCAGACTGGCAGTTTTGCTCCTTCCCTTGTCTTCATCTCTTAGAGCTTCCCTGTACCCTGGTCTAGACCTCCGTTTAGCCTCCCTCCTTCTCTGGATGAACGTACCGGATGCCATTGTGTAGTCCTCCGAGCTCAGCCCCCAGACCGTCGAGTCCTTGAGTATGTCCGAGGGCGATGTGGTCTCGAGGTTGGTCGTCCGAACGCTCACCACGTCCACGCAGCCCGGGTCTATAACCGTCGTCCGAACACTAGCTCTTTCATCAACGGGAACTTTCTTGACGTCCACTCTCTTCTCGCTCACGGTGAATACCCCGGGTTGTGAACGAGTGCTCACCACTTTCCGGGCGGGTTTCGGGAAATCATACCCCGCGTCTTTCAGCTTGTCCGTGTTGGTCGGTACTGGTTTGTTGTTCGCGAGAGCGATGAATGAGAGGTGAACCTGAAAGCCGTCCGATCTGAATCCAGAGACCTTGTATCCCTTCCTACGGACGCCGGATACGTCAAACTCCGATGCGACGAAGCTGTTGACGTCGCCGTACCCTTCGAAGGCGGAGTTTGTACTAGTCGACGAGTACTGTAGGAAGCACGGTTGGAGTTTCCACATCGGGGTCAGCGAGAAAGGCTTGACCCTGCTCTCGACACACAGATCCCTCTCCATCTTCTTGTACAGTGTCTTCCTCGCCGGTTTCGGTTTGTCTCGGAGACTCTCCAGAATACCCAGATGGATGTCCGACGCTTGCTCTGCTACACGGGAGATGTGTGCCAGAACCCTGTAAAACATCTCCGGGTTCTTCTTTAGGTTGTACGCAAGTGGCTTCTCATGGTCTTGTGAGAGTGGTGTCCGGAGTTCGTTCCTGAGTTCATCTATCACCTGCAGATGCACGAAGTCCAACCCGTCCATCTCCCCCGTGAAGTGTTTGTCGATCACACAGTTGTAGATTTTCTGCTTCAAAGCGTACTTGGATGCGGAAGACAGGAGCCTGAAGACGTCGTCGTTGTTCGCGAGCCTGAAATGAATGTGTCGGATTATCCTCGCCATCGTATGAATCTTGACGAGGTTCGTTGCGGACGTCTCCATGTCTCTAGTGACTGGCTCTCTCAGACGACTCTTCATGGTCGGTGGGAAGAGTGAAGGGTCCATCTCTGAAGCGGTCAGGAACTCGCGGCATGTTTCACTATACATGTTTTCCGCGGAAGACCCTCCTGCCTCGTGGTCGAGCGATGCCCAGCATCGATCGTAGAACGTTTTGTCGACCTTCACGGTTGCTCCTTGTTCGAGAAGGCGTTACAAGACGTGAGCTCCGAAGATCCCCGTCAGGTGTCTGTACGTCCCACCGTACCTGGCAAGACGATCCAGAGTACGCGTGATCGTTTTCTTGTCATCATTTGTGCGCAACAGAGTTGCAAGGGCTGTCGGTATAATGCTTGTCCGTACACGTGTATCGTTCGATGTGTCACCGCCACGGATCTCTTGCTCGACGCCTGATCGTCTGGTCTTCTTCGGTACTGGCTTTTTCTCGTCTTCGTCATGAGTTCTCTTTGGCATGAAGAAAACCCTGGTTTGCTAAACATCAACGATATTTTATTTTGGAGTTTTCGGGCGCGGACGGGAGTGACACTTGTGTGGTATCATTTCTGTTTTATTCTATTGTGTAAACATCGACTTTCTTATTCTCAAAGACGCTCCCAGCCTCGATGCTTTCTTAATATCTCTAAAATCTCAGCCTCACTTTCTTCTAATCGACTTTCTTATGAGCGGGCCGGTAGTGTAGTCGCGAGGTTCCCAGCGACGATTAGAGCAGCCAGGTGTCTTACAAAGGCGGGCACCGCTAGCAGAAGTTGCGCCACCACCGCCGAAGCCACCAGATGTACCCGACGTACCCGATGAGGCCCGTGAGGTAGGGGAGGACGAGCGCCGATTACCAACGCCGCCGCCACCACCACCACCACCACCACCACCGAAGCCACCGAAGCCACCAGATGTACCCCGCGAGGTAGGCGCAAACGCAGCATGGTCATCCTTGGTTTCTCTTTCGTACGGTTCATCCTTGGTATCGCCACCATCACCGCCTCCGTAGCCACCACCACCACCACCACCGAAGCCACCACCTCTGTAGCCACCGCCACCACCACCACCACCACCACCACCACCATACCACCAACCACCGCCATCAGGCCGATCAGCTGGGGCACGGTGATCTAAATACGTACCCGCCGCAAATTCGGCATCATCGCCAGTGGTGCCGGTAGCCGAGGAACGAGTACCCGAAGAGGTACCCGCGGCCATCGCCCCCCGCCCAGTTGATGTATCATCCGAAGCGGATGCACCCCCGCGCGCAGTGGCGCCCCCTGCTATCGCCGCCAATGGCTCCCCCCACCTAACCCTAGCCGGGGCACGAGTACCCGAAGAGGTACCCGCGGCCGCCGCACCCCACCTACCGCCGCCGCCGTAGCCACCTCTAGTGGAGCCACCACTAGTGCCGGTAGCCGAGGCACGAGAAGACGTACCCGTGGCCGCCGCCCCCCACCCACTTCCGCCGCCAAAGCCACCACCACTAGAATGGGGAGCTGCTGGAGGCCTGGAAGCTGGTGGAGGCCTGTAAGCTGGTGGAGTCCAACCACCACCTTTAGTGGAGCCACCAGTGGAGCCGGCAGCCGAGGCACGAGTACCCGAAGAGGTACCCGCGGCCGCCGTCGCCCACCTACCGCCGCCGCCAAAGCCACCACCACTAGAATGGGGAGCTGGTGGAGTCCAACCACCACCGCCAGGGGAGACACCACTAGTGCCAGATCCGGACCCTGCTGCAACCCTTGTACCGCCATGGGCCTCAATGCCACCAAACCTCTTTTGCCACCCGTCCACAATTTGGGAATGATCTATCTCAGAGAGCCACTGACCGACGCAGACGAAGACTTGCACAACGCCCGCCTGGCCCTAAAAAAACTGGAAGAAGTCCAAGAAGAACATGTTGGTGACGAAACGATTCTTCGTCTCAAATTGACACTCTACTCGGCAATGGAGAAACTTCAGAAAAAGGAGCAGGAGTATTTTGCTTCACGATACGTCTCTCACAACAAACACGTGTTACACGGTTTTGGCAAAACCGTGTAACACTATTTTTACAAGATGTGCGGACCATGGCATTGAAAGAGTTCCAGATAGCAAAAACATCCGGAACCTTTCACGAATGGGCTTATAAATCCTTGGAAACATTATATGCTATGTCAATCCGTGTTAGTATGATGAACACCATTTCCCTCGCAGACAACGGATCTCGGCTGAAAAATCTTCCCTTGGTAGAAATGCAGGAAGATCTAAATGAGTTACTTGGTATGTCAAAAGAAATAGAAGACAATTTGTATGGCATGAGACAAGTCGCGAATGACGAAGGCGAACACAAAGACAGCCTGGATGCTACCATAGCCGCCGGCAAGACCTCTAAGGCAATAGTCAAGCTTGCCACCAATATGATCAACAATGAATGGGACTTGTCAGGTATTGTTGCATATATAGACACTCTAAATTCGTAACTTAAAACATGAAACACCCCATGCACATCGACCTCACCGTGTCCACAGTACTCAGCTACGTGCCCGGCCACAAGTACTTAGACGTGGCCACCGTTTCCAAGCTTTTCCGCGCCAAGTACGTTTTAAAAGCAGTTACCGCAATCGCCGACGATACGTCAACCCACAACCTGGTCACAACCAAAGCAGCGCAGATGGGAAGGCTCGACCTCTTCCATGTAGCTCTATACCACGGGTGCGCCATCAGTCACAAGACGACACGGTTCGCCGCCAATCTCGGACACCTGCACATTCTGGAGTACATCGGATACTGGAATCTGTGCCACCAGTGCGTGTGCGCGGGAGCGTCGATGGGAGGAAAATTAAACGTTTTGAAGTGGCTCTTGCCCGAAAAACGGTGGCTGCAAGACCAGATATCCATCAGCAAAATGGTTACGAGGAACGCCGTGGCAGGAGGATTTCTACCGATTGTCGCATGGGCCTACAACAAAGGGGCAACATTGGACCACAACCACCTAAACACCGCGGCGACATACGGTCACTTTGAAATAGTCAAGTACGTACACCACGCACAGACGTCGGCAAAGTACCCCACCGCGACCATACTGCACTGTGCTCTGCGCGGAGACCTGAGCACACTAGCGTGGCTCAATAAAAAGGGGTACCCCTGGTCAGACGGAATAGGCGTGCTGTTGGCGAGAAAAGGGAACCTGGAGGCCCTCAAGTACGCGCGCAACCATGGCTGTCCATGGGGCCTGCTCACTATCGGTAGCGTAAGGACCATCATAGATGGAGATATGTTAGCGTACTTGACAGACGCAGGGTGTCCGCTTTCCTGACTTTCTTCTGTTTTATTTTCACAAGGTTAGTAAGTGTGAACGTACGAGTTCCGCATGAATCCAACGGAAAAATTCGTTGTAAAGAAAATTAGGGTTTCCATCTTCCCGCCACGAATCAAAGTGACGCTTGACAAAATCAAAGGTTAACAAATAACTTTACAACACACCAGGGCACATACACCTCTCACATTCCGCTCCAACATGCTTCATCATCATAACAAGCGCACCCTCGGACTGGACGACAACTCCCCGGCACAAAAAATTCAAAAAATTCAAAAAGCATCCAAGGCGGTACATGCACCAAGACCGACAAGAGCACCAAGGGAAGCACATGCTACGCAGGTCACGACCCTCCGAAAACCGGGATTCGATCAACAGGATGTGGCCGACGCAAAACCTCTCTGCAGAATGTCCTTCAGGTGTCCCGTCACAATCGACAGCGTATTCAAGCCTCCGACCGCCAAAGAAGTCGCCACGTTCCACGAATCAAGGACCTACGGCGCCAAAACGACACCCTTCCAACACCTGGATGCAACCCAGAAACTGAAGTGGACAGAGTCCTTCCACGACAACAAGGTATTGATGGGCTTCATCGTCTACGCACAGCTTTTCTCCAAACTTCTACAGTCCAGAATCAAACTTAACACAGCCACGTACCACTGGTCACACCTCGACCCCGCCTCCACAAAGGGAAGCATCAAGCTAGAGGAACGTCGGCAAGCCATCAAAAGACTCAGAAGACACGGCGCCCTCACCTCCGTCTTCCTGGGACTCTCGCACACAAAGACCGACAAACCAAAATCCCCAAACAACATACTACAGTTCATGAACATCGACGCCGACGACGAGGACGAGAGGTACAGGTTTTTCGCCAAGCGCGAGTTCAGCATGATACACGCCCCACGAGGACAGGTCGGCAGCTCCTCCGTCTACACATCGTGCTCCATGGCCCTCTCCCTGCTCTGGTTCGCAACGGCCGTCCTCGCAAGACCGTGCTGCCTGGAATCCATCGTGCTGCCCCTCTCCGTCCCCGAAAGAAAAATGATGGAAGCAAGGTTCGGATGCCCCACCCACTTGTTCGACGGACCCCTGCAAACCTTCCACACCAACTGGGCCCAGGTATTTGACGCCATAGACACGCAACACAGAAATATCGACTACACCCTGCTCGCTCTCGCCTCGCAGCACAAGTACGTCCAGGGCCTTCACGTAGCAGACACCTACGCCATCTTCAAGGCCACTACCACATCTCCAACAGACAACGCCGCCATCACCGCACTGGTGGAATCGTACAAGCGAAACTCCAAACACGGATTCGAGTCGGGAGCCATCGTGGGAGCACTCGACGTCATCAGAGACAAGCCCATAAAAGACATTGGAAAAATCGACGGAGGGGTGCTGGGCGCCATCAACATGACGTACGGCCAAGACGCGTCCCGAAGAGTTCAAGACCAGTGCACCAAATTGGAGGGAACAAGGTCCTCCCTCTTCGACACAAGCGTCAGCAACAAGCTCGGGGAGATCCTAACACACTTCGACCAAGAGCTATGGAAGGCAAGAAAGAAGGACAAGATTGAACGCGTCATAGCGAACAACATGGACCCCGCAGGCATGAACAAAAATATAGAGTCGGGAAAAATGCTAGACCCCACCGACCCAAAATCCGTCCAGACAATGATGGACATGCTCAAGGCACTCTCCAGGCAGGTCTGGCGACCCCTCAAGGCACTCATCGGACAAGCGCTGGGCAACAGCATGGAATTCCCCCAGGCCTTCCTTCAAGTTTCCGAGGAAGAAGAAATTAAACTGTACCAGCACGCCGTCGACTCACATGTTTGCTACACAGACATCGCCAACCTGTGCACCATCCTACTCCTGAGCCTCTCCTTTCAGCGATCGCAGGTGCTCAGAGAGGCCACCGTGGACGAGTTCGTCATCGCGCCGGCCACACCGTCCTGCTACAAATTCACCTTCAAGAACAGACGATTCAAGACAGCAGCATCCTCGGGGAAAACGTCCGCACCACCAGTATCACACTTCAACCTCACATCGGAGCAGAGCATGATCGTCAAGTTCATCCAAGCCGTGGGACACAGGATTTGCGAGATTGCACCGAAACCTCTGAAGATGCCCAAGATGCCCAAGATGCCCAACGCGCCCAAAAGACTGTTCGTCAACACCAAGGGGGAAAGCTGGACACAGAAAGACATCACCTTGCGCTTCAAATTCATCGGGAGGCACTGGCTCAACATCCAAAACTTCGGAGCACACATATCACGGACATTCTGGGCGACACACGCCCTCAACTCCGGCCAAATCAGCGGCGCCAACATAGAGGATTTCAGCAGCTTCCTACAAGTCTCTACATCAACACTCAGAAACAACTACATGTCAGCTTCGGCTAACACGGCGGCACATGAACTGGGGAGCGAAGTCTTGGGAGCGGTGATGAACGCAGCATGCACAGGGAACACAACAGAGAAGGGAGCTCGACCGTACGGAAAGAGACTTAATTTGAGACGACTCGAGTTTGTAGCAGAGGTTCGAGCGTCGCTCCGCGACTACAACGGCAACGGCAGAACCATGTTCCGTGATTTGTTGCACAAGAGAGAAGAGGCGCGGCTCTCTCCCACGGAAAAGTGGTTTCGGTACGAGAACACATACTTCTGCGAGGGAGACGAGAGATTGTTTCAGCGATTCGTAGACAAGGTGTCCCTCTCACACGACTAATTCGAAGCGGCACAAGCGGCACAAGCGGCACAAGCGGCGCGATTCCTTCCTGTTCACAACCAGTTGCTCGCCATAAAAATTAATTTCTCCGCATTTATTATTTTATTTTAGGGACAGATTTGCACCCTGGTTGTTGTTTCTCGTAGAATCAGTCGCCACACACCCTCAGACACCACCATGTTCGATCTTGAAGAGAAGCGGGGTGATAGGGGTATGGAGCTATCGGGACCACCGGGACCACCGGGACCACCGGGACCACCGGGACCATCGGATTCCAGTGAGGTGCGGCAGCGGTCTGTCTTTTTGTCTTTTTGTCTTTTTGTCTTGTGTACCGGCCAGAAGACAAAAAAGTTTTAAAAGTTTTAAACACACAACCCGCACGTGCCGCCAAGGCCGCGCCCTGAAGATCACAACACCTTTTTGATTTCATCACATGTCCGACACAGGGCCTCGGCACCGGATCCAGTCAAGGCAGCGCGGGAAATGACATACAGCACAGAGATCACACAGCAAGAATTTCAGCGGCGCAACAACAAAGATCCAAAGCCACTGTTGCGACTCCTCCTGCCGCCTCGCCTCCTGCTACCGCTGCTGCTACTGCTGTCGCCAACACCTGTCCAACTTACAAGAGCGACCCAGACCGCATCGGCAGAAAGAGGAAGTCCAGAAAGGAAAACAACGCAGGCGGTTCAGAAAGTCCACATGCTATTTGCTCACGACTCGACATGGGTGAAGACCCCAGCGCCCAAAATATATTTGGAGACACGTGGCTGCACTGCGCCAAGACCGCCGACATGGTGCGCGTCATGGTCGAAGGAGGGGCCGACATCGATGCGCCGAATGGAATGTGGATAACGCCCCTACACTGCGCCGTCGCGCAGGACCGCGTCGCCGTCTGCCAAGCACTCGTGGACTTCGGAGCCAGCCTCACCCTTAGAGACAACCAGGGAAAATCCGCACTCGACTACGCCTGCATATACCACCACGATGCCATCGTGCGGATCCTTGCGACGCATGAAAGGGCGGACACATCGGACGCAGACGAAACGGGACTCACCGCGCTCCACTGGGCACACGGAAAGACAGCCGTCGACATTCTCGTCGACGCGGGAGCAAACGTGCACACACAGGACAACAGGGAAAGGAGTCCGCTGCACTACCTGTACTCCAAGAGCAACATCACCATCTGCGCCCTGCTCAACCGTGGGGCAAACATCAACGCCACGGACGCACAACTGCAGACACCGCTCCACCTCGCAACCAAATGGAGTGACGACCCGGACCTTGTCATGTTCATGATTCAGAGAGGAGCCAACATCGGGGCCAGAAACATACGCGGAAAAACGCCGCTACACATGGCGGCACAGAGGGGACGCGTCGCGGTGACACGAATTCTCATGGAAAAAGGACAAGACCCCAACTTCCAAAGCTTCAAGGGACTGTCAGCCATCACCTTCGCCGCAGCAAACGGACACCTGTGCACGGTCAACGCCATCATATCCAAAGGGAGAAACGTCCTCGTCAACGCACCAGACAAGTTGGGACAGACGCCTCTGCACTACACCTCACGCAACAAATACACCACAGTCACCGTGAAACTGTTGCTCGCAGGAGCAGACCCCAACATTCGCTCAAAAAGCGGGAGGTCGCCGATAGACATCGCCGTCATGGAAGGACGCCAAGAAACACTTGTGGCCATGATTCAACACGGAGCAGACGTCACCGATACCGACAGCATCGGACAGACGCCGCTACACATCGCAGCCAAATACGGAAACGCCGCCGCAGCCGAAACACTCATCGACGCAGGGGCAGACCCCGTCGGCAGGAACAGCCAGGACCTATCGCCACTGGACATTGCCACAGCCAACGGGAAATTGGACGTCGTCCTCGCACTGACAAAACACACTGAAAAAGCAGACGTCAACGCCGCCGACCACGAGGGATGGACCGCATTGCACTACTCCGCCAGAGCTAAAAACGTCGACATCACAGAGGCGCTCATGGACGCGGGGGCAGACTACGGAATCAGGAACTCCAGCCATGCATCACCCTTCGACCACGCCGTAGGGCACGGACAGGACACCACCGCCAAGCTCATGATCCAGAGAGGAGCCAGCGTCAGAGCCGTCGACGACACAGGCTTCACCGCGCTTCACCTGGCAGAGACAGTAAGCATGATTGACCTGCTCGTGAGGGAAGGAGCCGTCGTCGACGCACAGAACCACGAAGGAAACACGGCCCTCATGTACCAAAGCGTAGACACACAACTCGTCAGGGCACACCTCCGACACGGGGCAAGATTCAACACCAGAAACGAACAAGGAAAAACAGTCCTGCACATGGTCGCCACTTCGTGCAGAGGGAACACCATGGTCACCATCGTCGACGACCTGCTCAAAGCCGGAGCAGACGAGACCATCAGGGACTACCACGGACACACACCACAACACTACTACTCTGCCGACGGGTCACCGGATGCCGCGGTGGCAGCCAAGCTTCTGCGGGATGCGCCGGCGGACAGGGCCTGGAGGAGAAGGGGAAACCTACTCATGTGCATGCAGCTGCAAACACTCTTCACACACAGCACCGAAAGCATTCTGACGTCGCTGTCCGGAATGAGGAAAACCACGGAAGGAATCTTCAGGAACATCGTCAGCTACCTGTGAAGCAAACGGTAAATCTTGTTGTTTTTTACTTTATTTTATTGCACTAAGTGTAGAAACATATTGATTCAAAATGGCACCCGCACCTTGCAAGAAAAACAAAATCCACGCAGGCGTCAAAGGTAGGTGCGTATACAAACCGTGTGCGAGGCCTCGTGTCAATGGAAAGTGTCCGGCGATTCACTGCAGTAAAACCCAAACAAAAATTAAGGGCAAGTGTGTCAAAAAGTGCACAGAAAACCAGAGGAGGAAAAACGGCGTTTGCAGAGACTTTAAGCGAGCAGGATACGTGTACAACGAAATCACTCACAGGTTCGTGGACAAAGACGGACCCACCGCAAAATGGATGAAGGGAACGGGGCCCAACCCCCACGCAGGAGACAAGCGCGCATACAGCACCGTGCTCAGGCTGCCGAAATCCCAGCGTTAACTCGATATCCTCGCTTGCGTGCTCGCTTTGTCCCGTCCTCTGATCTGCAGGTGACTTCGGAACCAAGACATGCACGGAGCTTGGTTAAATATTCAATACAGTACCGAGCTTGGTTGGATATTTTCTTAAGTGCGGGCCGGTACTGTAAGATTTGATTTGATTTGATTTAGAGAGAGAGAGAGAAGAGAAATTTAATGAAAAATAATTCACTTGATTTTACATCGTAATCGTCACATGACAATTGGCAAAAATTCTGCATCTTACTTCGGATTTGTCCGGAAAGGATGCAGGGGTGCGTACTACGGCCCCGACAAACCTGCTTCAGATACAAACACAAGTCCGGTTTCTACTTACGACGATGTGCCACGACATCCAGCCATGATCCCGCTGAGAGACGTCAACTCTTTCAAAGAGGAAAAGGCAATGCCCAGTGTCTCCTTCGCTATGTCTATGGTGCCTGTCAGGATAAGTTTGCCTAAATCAAAAGACAAAGGAAGAGTCTTAAACACTTCGGTGAACAGGTTGGGTACGAGACCGTCGCTGAACTTTTTCTCATCGCCCACTATGAGATAGACTATCGTATCTACAAACGATGACACTGCCTGCCTGATAATAGATTTCAAAGGCACTCCCGTTTTAACATCGGTAGCCTGTGCTTTCAACACCTTAGCCAGTCCGGGTAGACCAGCGGAGAAAGCCTGTAGAGACAACATGTAGTCTGACAGGAAGTCAAATATCCTACCTACAGATTTGTGTGCCAGGTAACACGTCTCTCCAAGGGTTGCGGTAAGTATAGTTACCACAAGTCTCCACACCGATACAAATTGGTTGAGAATAAACAACACGGTGCTTGTCACGGTCTGAATGACAAACGTGAGGATGGAGAAGACAGTATCTCTCACAAAAGAAATGGCATTGATGGTGGTCTCGCCTACGAACGTCACTGTGGAACTCAGTGATCGTAACAGGATCATCACTACGAATCGTACCAGAATCACTGCCGCGAGTACTGCATTCGTCACAGTAGATACTACAATGGACGACACGCCAGATATGATACCTATAATAATTTTCTTCGCGATTTTGATTCCAATTTGTGCAACCATCTTATATCTTTGCAAACAGACAATATTTTCATCCGACAAAAGGACAAGTTGTTAAACGTAGGGAGACCAATATACTCACTGCTGTCAATTTAAGGTTTCACATTACTTTGAACACACACGAGGCGAATGGCGCGTTGAATGATGTCAGCGTCGCGGTGCCAGTACGTACAGTAAGAGCCCGCTAATAAGAAAGTGAATTTGGGTTCCAGGCTGGCTTTCTTAAAAAAGATAAACACACAGCCACCCGCGACTTTCTTAAAAGGGGATTACGTAGACCATTTACATCTCTTCATACGTCACATGACACGGAAGTATGAGTCATTTAATCAATGGGGATTCCGTGTACACGCGTGATACGACGTATCTAGCAATTTTGCAAAAAAATAGAATCCTGAAACTCAGTCTCATCTGAGAGAAACCTTGGGTTGTGACATTGGCGAAATCCTGTCCGAATCAAATTCCCT
>JBBMKB010067021.1:0-15018 GCA_037833945.1 Alaria marginata
GTGTACCGTTTTATGACGATTCTCAAATGCGTCACCCGAATAATTTCCGTCACAGACACCACAGTAAACTGTGGAATATCCCCTTGTTGTCGCAACCCTAGTTATTTCGTTAGTTTAGATCAAGAGACACGCAGACATTACGGGCATTTTTGGTGGATGCCGTAACCTCTCCAAAACCAACGCCCCCTAGTACCTCTTTAGTACCTGCGCCGAAACGCGTCACATGTGTCAGTTATCTGAGCCAGCGGTATCATTGCTCTCGGCAACCTGGGTGTTCCACGCGTACCAAATATCACGTATTATACTGCTTTCGCCCGCCACGATATCGCCCCCCCACGCGGGAACCCCCGGCGATAAAAAGATGAAACTTGAATTTCACATGTCCAATATCATAGGAGTTCCTTGGATACGACCCGACCACAGCCCACTACTCCGGATGATAAAAACAAAGCAATAACCGAGAATCAATCATCACCCGGGGTCGTTTGTTACATCGAATATGGCAGTTGCGATGCAGTGCTTTCATTTCTGGGGATGACCGCCGCCTTAGGTGCTGAGCTAGGGGTAGCATCCCGGCATAAAGCCTTCTGCCTCGGAGCGGGAGTCTTGGTCCATTATAATCAATATATGTTTCCTAGAACAACGCGATCGGCGGCGGACGTAACGAAACATCAGCAAACAGTCATAAAACGTATGATACGAATATAATACCAATACTGATGCATGCCAAATCCAACGCCTGACGCTCGTATTGCGCGCCAGCCGCATCTACATCTTGTCCCACCAGAAGGCGAACCCCTAATGAATGATCACATATGCAGCGAAACAACTATATGCCTCTCAATAGACCAAGTGTGCAGTAGGGGGGATGTTACACTGTCAGTTTGACGACCGAGTTTGAACCACTCGCGCGAGGGCCTCTGTATCGTACTACACTGCGGACTTCACGCATAAACTGCTTTTGGTTTTGTTTTGTCGGCGCAGCGCAGCAACCTATGCCTGATCGATGCATATGGCGTCCCCCAAACCCCAGTACGAACGGAGTACTGTTGAAAACGGCCCGAGTCGCCCTGAATCCCTCTGAGAAGAAGCTCCAAGAGCAACCCCCTTACCGTAGCGAGCGTCAATATTACATACCACGATCGTGGCCGAGAAAACCGCACCCAAGTCACCAAGCAATCTTACTTTTCGCGAGAAGTCCATAGAAGATCGCGCAGTGCACGACAAAAGCTTCAATTGATTCTTCAGCGGATCAATCTCCTAAAATATGATTTTCCACGGCATGCCAGCCCCTATATGAGTACTGCCTGCGTATGATATAGATCACATGTATGTATATACCATACCAAGGCCAGCATGTGAAACTAACGTTGCTCTACGAGTAGCACGAATGCTTGGAAACAACGGAGATGGCGACGGTCCCCTCGTTAGTCGGCTTGGGTACAGTACCCTCCCATGTAAGCACACGGCTCTGCATGCTACAGTTAGTTGGGGTTTACTTAAATCACAGGACGCTCCCCACTTCAAGTGCTTTGTATCTCACCCATGAGTGACTTTGGGAAGCATTGTATACATAAAGATTTAACCAAATGAACACTCACCTATACTAAAGTGATTGAGCGAACCCTATTGATAGTATTGCGAAAGAAAATACTGGATTACATCGTACAGATCGTTTAGTTCCTATGGCGACGTGCCCCATTGGCCAGGACACCTGTGTCTAACCGATTCTACCCTTCCGTAGCGCGCATCCGCCTGAGCCGCCACTATGGATTACATGGGGCGACATGCTGCCCGACGCCAGACCTGTATTGGGGCAGGCGTGATGATGTCGCGTTGGGGAAGTAGAATACTGAGATAATGGCGCTTTGTCATGCGTGAGCCGGGCGCCGATGACGGTGTCTCGCTCCGCAATCAGTGTGGTTGTAGCTCAGGTTTGGGTGATATCGTCGTCCTTGAAGTGTTCTCTGGGTTTCTTAACGGCGAGCCAAGACGTCGTGAAAACCGCTACCACCAGCAACACGTTAGTCACTACTAGAATGAACGCAAAAGCGGTGTAATGGCCTTCTCCAACAGTGTCCACCGTAATCAAGAGCGCCAGGAAGTAGCCGAGGAATATGACCACACACCCCTGTGGTGAGTAATAGTAACAAAGCAAGTTGGGCGTGCAATGGGGAGTGACAGGAGTTAAAGTTGTCCGTCTGTGTCGAACGGGTGGCGAGGTCCGACCTCGATGGCTACAAATCCTCTATCTACCCGTACGTCCTTTAGGCTGAGTATTTATGGCGTAATTGCTATGGAGGACCTGACTTCACCGTGTTGCCTACGCGCGGCGAAGACTATCAACCCCCAATCGACAATATACCCTTGACGTGCAGTACGCAAACAGTGTCATACTCAATTAATTGCACAAGCAACCTTGATTTATAAAAGAGTTAGTCCGCTGGGTAACTGCGGCAAGATACCTTCACCCCCGTATTTATCTAAGCGTGCATCTCGGTGAGTTTGAGCAGTAAGAAAGCGGGGGATCGGCTCACCAGGCGGTAGAGCCACGTGTTACTTGTGTCCAGATGGGGGCGCATAAGTTCGAACCCCAGCAGAGTCCCAAAGGCAAAGACACAAGCCGCGGCCATTTGAGTCGGGCTGTTGGGTTTGATGAAAACGAGCACCCCCGTTAAAAGTATCCTCCGGCCGCACTCGATCACCTCGTAATAGAAGAAGCCTGGGCCTACGTATACGTTAAGGGGGGTGAGAGATGTGTGCACGCGTTTGGCGTACTTTTAAATGTACCAATAGTCTTTGACGTCACGGGTATATGTACATGCAGAACGGGGTCGGTATGGGGTCAGGAGGGAGATCAAGAATGCTATGAACCGTTTTCGGCGGCGAGCGTGGAGTTCCAGGTATGTATTTACCGCATCCGGAGGAGGGTCTACATGCCTGCACCCGCACAACACCGACTCTAATATATTCCAAGAAGCAGGAGAGACGTGAACCTCCTTTGCCAGGTACATGACAAGCACATGTCGCTTACTACCAGACTCGCACACACACAACACAACACAACACAACACACACAGAACACACACGCAAGAGTTTCAGGGTGACATCATCCAATCCTTACCGAAGTCCTTCCATAGAAACACGAAGGGGGTCAGCTCCGGGTTCTCCCTCCGTGCCTTTTCTCTTTCCTTAGAATCTTGCAAATCCTGCCACGACTCCTCGTCGTGAGTCCGGCTATTCAAAGTCTTGCGGAGAATGGAGGAGGGAAACCCGCCTCCAACAGCAGAATCGGTTCTTGTGGCGGTCGCATCGGCTCTCCCAAGCTCGGACAGGCCAGGCGTGTCGCTGCGAGGATTGAGCAATTCCCGTTTGCTCCAGAGAATGACGGCGTACAGCACCGGGATGCCGATCGGGTACACCTTCGCAGTGGAGACACAACGTTACATTGGGCACAAATTCAGCTCAAATAACACGGGTGAAGCCCGGTCAACACAGCGACTCCTACATGCATCCGACTCGCTTAAACCGCGCACTCGTCCTCATTTCGCCCGGAATCTGACATTGTACATAAACCCGTTCACCCGCACTATCACTTGCTAGCCGCCTCACCAAGATCATTATCATCGCGTAGGCTTTGAACACCGTGTGCCACCTCGATCCACACAGAATGTCGTAGTCCGCCCTGAGGTAGCTCTTGCCATTCCCAACCTCGTCATCACAGACGAAGGCCTTGAATACCATGGTAGACGCCGAGGTGAACACCTGTGACGCATATCACCGAAATAGGAGTGACATTTACGTGGCTCGAAGTTGATGCGGCGATCGCTCCTGTAAGTAAAAAACCATAGGATGTCCTGAACATATCTGACTAAGCAAATCTGAAGCGCTGAACCCTGTTCGACCAATTGGTGAGTCGTATTACAGGCGAAGGCCCGCCAATCAGTTACGCACGTACTCGTTCGCGGCACAAACTAAGCAAACGACCAAGGGTACAACTCAATACATCAAACGTAGTATCAGCATGAGTTTGACGCTCTCCTGGCAAGGTTTCTCACCCGTCAGACGTAATAGTTCAACTATCTGCACAGTCCGTAGACCGACGTGAACACACCAAGGCCTGTTACAAAGGTCCACACCTGCGGATAGTTTCCCCCCATAGGCACGTAATCACCGATTTCCAAAACATACTTTACGAAGGTTACGGAGCCTCACCAAGAACGTCAGGAGCAAGCCTACTGCCACATGTCTTGACCACGCAGCTCGTTTTGCAATCACTCCTGCTGACCCAATATCCGCTCTACGCATAGCCATTAGGTATGTCAACACAAGCCCTGCCGCCACCACTAGGGGCGTCAGCGTCGTAACCAGCAGACTCGTGTAGAAGTTCAACGATGGTAGAATGCACGAGGCCGAGAAGATATGCCCAATGTCGAAGCTCAGGACGCCAATCCACGACAGGAACACCGAATAGGACGCAGGAAATTCCACCCTCGTGATGCTCGCAAACACGCTTTGGATCTGCCACACGACCACGAGGATTTTGAATTTGTCCACCGGCAACCGTGACGCCCACGCCTTTATGTTGACGGCAAGACCACAGAGTTTGGAATCTCCACCGTCGTCGGTCACCAGCTCGTCTCCGTGGTTTTCCACTTCCCCGGCGACGGCTGTGCCACCTACAGCCGATAGCCAAGCGGGATGACTCGCCGGTATCGCCAACTCACCAGTGTGGCCCGCTGGCACGTCTGACAGCCCGACACTAATTTCAGGCCTGCTAAACGCGCCTGCAGGCCGGACATGGGCCACCCCTACATTGTCTCTCCCGGGATCTGTCTGCGTATTGTTTCTGCTGATGTGACTGATATCACGCACATCGCCGCGATGTCGACGTTCCCATGTAAAGTCAAAAGCAGCGGAGAATGTGTCGTTTGAACTATTCTTCCTCGCACTTCGTCGGAGATGGTGTTGATGCTGCCAAGTTGGCGCTGCTTCAGACCTAAACGAGGACAGCTTGTTGGTCTTGGAAATACTTTTGGTCACGGACTTGCGGATCATGTCGACACCGTCAAGGCCGCCTATCAGGAAGACTACTGCGAGAATCAGCAGCAGCAGAAGCAGAGCCATGGAGGCAATGGCGCTCGCCGAGATGATCCGCCGAGTTTTAGTGTTGTCGTCGCACGAGTGGCAGGTGTCGCTGACGCCTCTCCCATACCCTACGGAGCACACGGAACAGTCTGAAAGAGGGAAACAACAATGGGATCGTTGGGTGTAGGTGGGTGCACAGGTACGTGGGTTCATCAGCCATGCTATCTTTAAATTGCGCATTGAGTGTTGTTCAGTGGCCTGGCGACTACGGGGCTCCTACATGTCGTTCTCTCTCATTGTAGCCTGCGAGCATAATCGTTTGCGTGACCGAATGGAACCGTAAGATGAACGTTCAGGGCCGTTGAAACAAAAGCCGAGCTCACGTCAAATCTACATGTAGACTTACATGGTCCCTGGTACCCATTCGCGCAGTAGGTGTCGGAGCTCACTATTTCCGTCGCTCCGGTGCATGCTTGTGAATTACGGCACGTGTGCACCACCACAGAATGTTCGCCTGACCGCCAGTAGCCCTGCCGGATGGGCAACGAGGCTAATGTTGCCCCTGGGCTATTGCAATTCACCCCTTCTCCACCGACGATGGACATGCACGGCTCACACGAGTAGCCATCGTCCTCTGCAGTCACCAGCTTGGCGTATTTATAGATAGAGCAAAGGTAAAAGGTCGAGTTCACCTCGAGCGTAATTTCAGGGTTGGATAACGAGCCGGCGCTGCCCACGGACGTTGGCTTAAACCTACTGGCAAGGTTTCCATTGATGCCTTCATTCGTAGGAGTACCGGTGACCACAACAGTGACGTTGGCCCCAGGAGGCAAAATGCCGCTGGACGGAGTTACGTCCAAGCTTAGATAGTCAGCGTCAAACACCAGTTCCCAAATTGCATACGTAGTCCCGTCTAACGCAGACGACGCCACTAGCTCGAATGACACCACGTCGGGGCTGTAGGTCTCATCGACGGGGGGGGTCTTCACATCGAGGGATACCCGCCCACCATCGTCTAGACACGTATCAACATCGAGGCACTCACGCAGGACTCCGAGTGCGCTCTCCAAACACCTTCCGGGGCCGCATATATTGGCACTGCTACAGTCAGACGCCCGATTCACAAGGACCACAGAATTGTTGATTCTGCCAGCGTTTCGGAAGGTAGTGTCATCGGCGATAGCGTTACGAATCGTTGCGTTGGAGTTTACCGAATTTACAACCATGATTGTAGAGCTTCCACTGAAGTCGCAGCTGTCGAGGTGAAGAGAGCTCGCCTCGGCGTTTTCGTGGTAGATTACGGTGTCACCCAGCCAGCCATCAAACGCACAATCCGTGGCAGTAAGCGCGGAGTTCTTGTCTGATTGTACGGCCCGGTTGGACGCATCTTCTTGAAGGCCGACGCTCGACGAAAACGATACCCCGTTGGCGACAACCGATGTATCGATTAAATTTACCACGCTGCCGCTGAGGACAACGTTATCAGAAATGGCGTGATTTTCCAGCGTAACGCTCTCGACGCCTGACAGGTACAGGGCCGCTGCTTGGGGCGACTGGTTGCCAATCAAGTCGCAGCTAGAATTCACCCACCGTGAAGTTCTGGCATAGATCCCCCCGCCTTCACTGCCCGCGTAGTTATTTTCGACGGTAGCCCCCTTGCACGAGAGACTGGCCTCGATATTTAGGTGCAGAAAACCGCCGTAAAATCTGTGAAACGGCATAGCGTGCGGTGAAGAGGAGAGTGAACAAGTGTCACCGCTGTAAGTGGCTTCATAGGCAACTCGGCTAAGTATGATCTACGTTAACGCGACCGTCGCCAAAAACTAACAGCAAGAAAATGCAGGAACGATGACGTCGCGTCTCGGGTCTCGTCCAGCGTCGGGAATAATATTTTGGCCAGGACAGTCGACCAGTTAATAAACATAGGACCAAGTGGTCCATGAAATCCCACAATCACTGCCAGACCAATTTCGTTGTCTAGTGGTGTGCTCACTTTGCAGAATTATTGCTGAACATGCCTCCAGTGATCTGCACCCACGTAGACTCTCCGAGTGCTGCAATCGCGCCTCCTAACTCCAGGGCGGTGTTGTTCCGGAACGTTCCTCCCTCAATGTGTAATGCTGATCCTCCGTAGCTACCACAAACTATCTGTTGCAAGAGCACGGAACGAAGTTGAGATACGATAGAGGCAATCGTTCAAACATACTGCAACAGTGAAACTTGGGGATACGAAATGTTTGATCTAGTGGATGTGACGCAGTTTAGCTACAAAGTCGGGCACTGCCGGCTGGGACACCCCTTGTGAAAATAAACAAATGTGTTAGGTGGCCGTCTAACGCCTAACGACGCGAAGCCGCTGCTGTACAGTGTCAAAGCCGTCGACGTAATGAAGCGTCTATTAATAGTGTTCAGCGTGTACGTGCACGACACATGGATACATGTTACGTAGACTGGCCGCCCAACCCGTCGTGGTGAAGGGTTCGAGGCACACGATTAGATAGGCGTCATATGAACAGGTTCAAATGCAGCGGGTACCAGGAGTGCACCCGGTAGCTCTCATCTTTATTTTTGGCCAAATACACATTAAATAGGTATAGAACGACTGCACGCACAACTACTAAGATCTTGAGCATCGATAAAGGAAACACGCGGCGTTGGACGTCAAAGAAGGCATCGAGTTGGAAAGCATGAATCACGTCACCGATGCTCTATCGCTATTGGGTCGTTCCTATTGCCACCTGGGACGTGTTCTACGATATATGTAGCACTTTTCGGCGTTTTTGAATTATGGATAACGGGGCTCCTTGACCCAAAATCGTCGGAATGTCATTCTATTTTGCAATATGTTTTTTTTGTATAGATGAGCCACGGGTTTGTTCATGGGATTGCACTTTCAGTTTGCTCAAAATGTTGTTTTCGGTGAGGCATACAGCTCCATAAGTGAGAAGCTCCACAAAAAACATGCTGCACCTCTATCGTAGAATGCGTCCTGGACGCGGGTTACGTACCGCACCGCCCCTGTCCCCAGCGACATTATTCGCGACCATCGCCCCTGTGATCGTGACAACGGCGTCGTCGCCAACCTGCAGAAAGCCACCTTGTCTGATAGACGTGCACATGAAATCCCCACCAACGATGTTGAGTTCGCTGCCGTCTTCTGCATCTGCTCGCCGCGCGTGACGACAACGAGGAGACACATTGCAAACTTCCTATAGTCAGGGCAACGGTGTCAACATGCAATCGGGTGCGTTGGAACGAGACGCAACACCGATGGGCGGAGATTGCCGCGATCGCTGAGGCCACATATAAAGCAGTTGCGCCTACCACATTTTGATTTCTCAGAAACACGAAACACATCGATGGCGAACGCGATCACCACTTGGGTTTCATCTCTACCTGGCAGCAACTTTATCCACGAAAGCAGCGTCTAGAAACGACGGAACCCGACCTTCGTCAGAAAAGCGTTATAGTCAGGTTGAGCTGTTCGACTGATCTGGTCATTGCACTCGATTGAATGGGGCTAAAGCGCGAGTTTCAGGTGTTTTGCCGTCGAGTTAGTATGGAGTTGTTGTAAGGTGGTGTTTGTCAAGAGTATGAGATAATAGAATGGGATCGAATACCGCAAGATACGTAGCTCTCACATATACAACCCCCGTGTAAACCCGTGTTGTCGTGCATGACCGTGCCAGCGTTGACGTAGCCCGTCCCTCCGCTGCGGAAGCAGCCGCCGTACCCACCCGCCGTATTTTGTGAGCAAATGACGTCGTTGAATGTTATCAAGCCCTCCTCATTCCACCCGAACACCTGCACGGCAAGATAAACGTATGGGGATCGGCAACATATCTTAAGGTATACAACCCACAATCTCGAGGATGTCACCCATTCACAGCGGAGAACGAAAATATGTCCGTGCAAAAGTAATACAGTAAAGAAGGCACCTGGTTGGGTTCGAGCCCCAAATGTGATAATATTTACGTCGTACCCCAAAGTCGACTTCGATTAGGTTGGGGTGCGAAACTCGATCGACAAGGGTTAGGCTTACGGTTATGAACAAAAAGGGCACCGGAGCGAGATATATCACTTGTTCTAATGCATTAACCCTCCAAACCAAACGATACACATTTTAACGACCGACGTTCTATTTATAAGTCCTAAGTCATCCAGACTCGATGTAAAATATACAATGGTACTGTTCGGGGGGGTGGGGCGGGGGGGGGGGTGCTGCTAGCACCGGAATGTGAACGTAGTTTTTTCCTAGAACCTGGTTAACCTATTTTTGTTCACGTCGCCCAAAACCAAAACGAGAAAACCAACATGAACATCCAGATCTCCAGTTTTCTAAGATTGTAATGGCTGACAACCGCGTGAACATAAAAGGCAGCCCCAACAGATAATATAAAAGGGGCGTCCTATCAACAATACCCGGCTGGATTGAACATGCGTGGCCGGTGCACTGGGTTTGAATATATCTGCCGACGAGGCCTGCCTCTTCAAACCGGACAATAAATTCTACTCGCTGGTCTAGCCGCGTTCGGTTGGAAAACGGTTGGCGACGCCGGTCGCAGCTCCCAGCCCTTAAGTCTAGGTTCGGATACGCCGGAAGACTCAGAGCAAGAATTCTCCGGGAACGGATTCGTGTTTTGAGTGTCGCAGCGTCCGGGTGGTGTGGTGTTCTGAGATTAGTTTTACCACAACATGGACGAGTACGGTGATGGTGTATGGTACCTTGAGTTCTATATGCTCTTACACAAAGCAGCACCGAAAAAACTTCGAGTCGTATATGTATCATACCGTCGTTCATATGGCGATAATGACATGCAGGTGGCATCGTCGTGTCCATTGACAACATGAAAAACAGACCATGATGCATGGGTCATGGAATATTGGCGAACACGTACGAGTTTTAAAACGTGTATGGGCCGCAGCGAGCTGCTCTATATCTGCAGTCAGTCGAAGTATATGGTGCAACGAAAATTGAGGCTGTTGAACCTCCCGCTGCACTTGTCCGATGGTAGTACAATACAACGTTCAAAACATGAGGCATGTGCGCATACAAGGTGGTCCACCTCGTCGTATATGCCGCAGGTCGGCAAGACCTACCTCACTTCGTCGAGACGTTGATGCCAGGACGGTGAACAACACCAGTTGTCGTGTTGATGTTGATGACGCGAATCAACAATATCGATAACCGGCGGATGGTCTGGGTGGGCATTGTGTATCGGGGTTCGCCTCCACAATCTGGCGCCGTTTTCGCTCCGTCTGGTGTTTTGTTTACATACCGACAGTTTTCGTAATTGCTATCGAAGGGGTTTCGGCCTAACGGTATACACCAAAATTGCTTTCTTTTCGATACCCAACACAATAAAGAGTTACCCCACGCAAGTCGTCAACGAGCGGTTTATGGCGACGATTTTTTGTTTGCCCGGTAGTTGAAAGGTAGTTAACTTTGTCGAAGCGAACGCACCTATTGAATACACCAAAGATGCCTAGTTGAAACGATTTTTTATCGAAAGTTGGAAGATTCGGTTCTACAGATCGCAACGAAGGAGCGTTTGTTTGTGCTATATACTAGACGCTGACGCGCGGACTGGGTGGAGGTAGGACGGGGGCAGTTGTGATAAAGGTAGAGTGCTTTGAGCATACGATACTGACGGGCGTTTTATGAAAACAACAATGGCGGACGTCTGCTGTCGTTCGCTACCAATAGAAAACTTGCCCTCACCAATACGTTTTTCAGCCCTCGTGAGGGCGAAATATCTCATAAACACAACGGTGCCCACCCAAATGACTACACATGGATAGACTAAATCCTAACGCGCCAAGCCAATCTATCTCGGGCACATGATGCTAAGGTCTATCCACAGCCGCCGCCCCGAGCCAAGTCGGACTCAGGCCACAACATCGTGTACGTGACGGTCGAAGTCGGTGGTCGTAGTGCGCCCAGCCGACAGGTGCCAAAGGCCGAAAAGGACCGACCATTCTATCAGTAGTTTCATATGTCCGACGGTGAGTGTGGTATATGAGTAAGTTGAGCGAGTCGCATCCACCCTTATCCAATCTACCCAGCTGAATACAATGTCGGACGTAGCAGATGTTTTCACCGCGGCCATTCTCGAAGCTGTCAAAGTAGAGGTACCAACTGAACCATGCTGTCCCCGCAAGCGTGGGTGGTGTGAGTCGACCGAGACCTCGGCCACTTTTGAAATTGCGTGGGCCGCAAGGGAGGATGCACGCATACTTGTTCGCACCTCCCCCCGCAATAAGACCGCGTGGAAGACGTTAAGGGCGGTGTGCGAGACCCTGCGGGAGGTGATAGACGCAGATATATATATATTGCCAGTTATTTCAAAGATCATGTTGCTGAATTGGAAAAAAGTACTCGCCGCAAACGACCAGCGGGGTTTCTGTAACCCATTTACAGGTGTACATGGGACAGCGCACCTCAGACGTCACAGGTACGAAGACCATTCCGGCCATTCGCGTGGTTCGTGTGGCGAATTGTTTCACTTGAGTTTAGTGAATATCTTATTTTCGGGTTATTGGCTTAAAGCCCTTCCGATTCGTAAGACTGCTTGTTTTCCGTTTTTGCCGTCGTAAACCTATAATGAGATCGGACCGCGTGGTACAGACACAGGTCTCTCAGCTGGATGCTCCCAAAGTACCACTCACTTGTGCTCGTTAGATGTTGGAATCTTATTATTATTAATAGTTGCGTCTAAGAACGCCGGGAACTCGACACAGAAAAGAAGAAGGCCAAAAGCCTGTTTCCCATTTCGTGAACACACACATGCCTCTAATGCATTCGTAAACCCTTAAAAAAACAAATCCGGCGACTGATAATCACGACTACGCAGTCTCGATTTAAATCACGACTACCCCTGTAATATACTACTCATAGCATACCGATATACCTGGCACCAGGTCTCACCCGACCATAAGCCTAAGCCCTAACCTAGCCCGAAAGCCATAGACGGTGGGATCAGGGTGTGTATTTTGAATACAATTCTCTAGGTAGGGGTGCATAGATATACACCGCCGGGACAGCGGTGGCCGGGGATTTGGATAGCATACACCTAGCCCTCCCCCCCCCTCCCCCGGAGGAGTCGATTTTGTTTATTACACCGATTGTTTTTTTTGTGTTTCCAGGGTGTATCGGTGCATGTGATTTGTATGACAGTACCGGAGAAGGGCAAAAACATAGAGTAAGATAACGTAATATGACACCACATCCCTCGTGCGACATATTATACCTGGCACGAGTGTTCTGCTTTGCTGCTTGGTCGAGGCTTGGTGGTACACAGCATGGTCATGCGCTTAACGGGCATACCATACTGGCATGTTTTTACTCGTACTTCAGCGTAGTCGCAACGTTTTACGGCTTAAGCCGGGCATTCCATGATGTAATATGTGAGTATCGAACACTGTTCGCGATCTCTCCGGCAGTGAGTGGCAAAGAGGACATGTTCAGAATCAGGTGGGAAGGCAAGGTGTCAATAGCACCGGGCGCGGTCAGTGGTTGGTTTCTCTAGTGGATTATCGTTGGAAGGGAAAAGGTTCCGTGATTTCATGCTGCTTGGCAAATTCCAGCATCGAGAGCCTTGCCGTCGCCAAAGTCGTTTCCATAGTGATTTGCATAGTGACAAACCCACGCGATATCTCCCTCCCTCGCGACCTTCTTTAGGCAGTGCTTATCCAGCCAAGCCTGCCGACCCTACGGCTCTTCGAGGCCTTATGCTCCACCTTTTCGAGCGAGCTCACATAGCTCTTTGTAACATTAACTACTGCTGCAGTCGCTGTCCCTACGCAGCTGCGTCTTACAGGTCGCAGCGCCGCTCAGTAGTATTGTAGTACTATTGGAGGCTTTGCGTCAAGCAGGGGGGGGGGGCGGCTTTATTCCGTCCCCTGTGTTCAGTTGTATATAGTTATTGATCAGGTGTAAAGGGAGGGGACAGTGTCAGGTACCCCCCCCCAGGGTCAAAGTTTAATAATTCGACGTGAGATGTCGAAAATTATGTTTCGACCACCCTCGGCCGGGGGTGTTTTGTTTTTCTCGGTATAGTAGCAGTATACCTCGTATGAATTAGGGGTAGTCGTGATTTAAACCACGACTACGTAGTCGTGTTTATCGTTTCCCTTCTTTTCCCGGTACGGAATATTTTGTGTCCTGGAGCCTTTCAAGAGGCTCCAAGGGCAATACCAAAACACTAGCCCACCTAGATGATCCGCATATATATGCAGAAAACATGGAAGAAAACGGGGAAGCACCGGCTCCACGGTCTAAAACATGACTCAAAGGCGCGGCTCTCCAAAACCCACTCCTACACCTCTACCCTGTGAGGCTACGAAGCCTCAGAAAAAGTGATAACCCAAACCCTAACCCTAAGTGAAAGGCGGGAACCGGAACACCGAAAAAAAGGGGGTTATAGCGGAGTCGGGAGCGATCTCCTTCCTCAGGCTATCCGGGGAACTGATCGGGCACCAAGAAAAACAAAGGAAAACTAAACGGGTAACCAACAAGATGCGGTACTCGCCGGGATCCATATACCTATATACTACCTGTGTTTCGTTAGCGCCACTGGTGCATCTTCTTGGTATATCAGATATATAGATCGGAAACACAAGAACACATAATTTAGTTCTCTCGTGCTCGTAGGGAATGAAACGTTGGCTGACAGCAGCTCGTATTCGGAGGGTAGAATGCGCCATGGAAAGGCGGCGAGGACCGTTGCAGCATTTGTGTTTTTTCGATTATGTGTTTAGTCATCACGTTTCACGTTTACTCTCCAGCTCAACTCGTACTCGGAAAAGTATATACCAGGTATAATATATACCAGGTACCAGGTATAAAATATAAACCTGAAATTAGATGATATGAACGAGGTTTTATTTGTGTTCAACCTTCATTAAACTTCTCGACAAGCCGTGGTCAAAGGTTTCACCTCGCCCTCCCCGGTGTAGTATGATACCATACGTGCCTTCAGGTTAGTCGAGGACAAGGGTTCAGCATTCCCACTGTACGTCGATTTGCAAGGGGCCGCCTATCTATGCGGGCCATGTTAAGAAACATAGAGGATACAGCATGGAAAAAAAAACAAAAATGTGTGTACGGCGTATGGTGCCAGTATTTGAGAGTTTCGGAAAATATAAACGAGATAAATACCTTTGCTCAGGGATGTCGTTGCTCGGGGTTTCGCAAACTAAAAACTTTGACGGCTACATCAGTTCACGAGGACCGATTATTTTTTTGGTTGCGAAGGGAGAGGGCTTTAAAAATTGCTCCCAACCCTGATCAACAAACTGCAAAGGGATATAGTCATGGAGCAGAGCACATGTGGTACATTACCAGCCCTCTCAAAAGAAAGAGCCACACAAAGAAATCAGGCCAAAAATTACGGAGAAATAGGAAAGTCGACAGCTGTTATACTGAACTTAGTGTAGGACAGACTCTTTCGCAAAACAGAAACCCAGCCTAAACCCAACATCTCGGTGTCTTAGCGCCGGTACTGTGTAAGAAGTGCCTGCACTATCGCAAAAGCAAACGTCGACCGGCCGCCACAGCGTGAGATGATAGGGCGCGCCATCTCTTCAAGACGGGAGTGGTTTGGCGATGCTGTGGCCTCCAAAGTAGTGATGTACGATGTCAGCAGGCAGGGCCAATTTGATGCTCGTACATATATCGGCAATGCTAAATACACCACCCGTGGTGTATTTAATAGTGTTGGATATCGTACCGAAATTTCGATATATCGTTCGATAAAAAATAAAATTATTAAACCGAAACAAAATCCGAATTTCGATAATGTTTTCGATAACCCGATAAACGATAACGATACGATAAAACGATAAAAGGTCAAACGCCTCCCAGCGGGAAAGGGCACACACAGCAACAATCATCAGTAGTATGTAGCGAACGAGAGCCACCCACCACAA
>JBBMKB010067032.1:0-15017 GCA_037833945.1 Alaria marginata
ATCAATGGCTGATATAGTATATCAACTGGTGTAACGGCGGCTGATATAGTATATCAGCGGGTGACACCGTTTATCAACTGGTGACATCCAATGTTTTACCCCCCCCCCTGTTACTTCTTCAGTGGGTGATTTAGTATATCAACTGGTATACCAGCGGGTGATATAGTATATCAGCTGGTGACATACAAGTTTTCACCCCCCCGCCTGTTATTAAAGTGGGTGACATAGTATATCAACTGGTATTATCAGCGGGTGATAGTATATCAGCGGGTGATATGGTATATCAGCTGGTGACATGCAAGTTTTCACCCCCCCGCCTGTTATTGAAGTGGGTGATATAGTACATCAACTGGTATATCAGCGGCTAATATAGTATATCAGCGGGTGATATAGTATATCAGCGGGTGGTATGGTATATCAGCTTGTGACATACAAGTGTTCACCCCCCCGCCTGTTATTTATGTGGGTGGTATAGTATATCAACTGGTGACTCAGCGGCTGTTATAGTATATCAGCGGGTGATATGATATATCAGCGGGTGATATGGTATATCAGCTGGTGACATACAAGTTTTACCCCCCCGCCTGTTATTTAAGTGGGTGATATAGCATATCAACTGGTATATCAGCGGGTGATATACTATATCAGCTGGTGACATACATACATGTTTTCACCCCCCCGCCTGTTACTTAAGTGGGTGATATAGTATATCAACTGGTATACCAGCGGGTGATGATATAGTATATCAGCGGGTGATATGGTATATCAGCGGGTGATATACTGTGGTATATCAGCTGGTGACATACAAGTTTTCACCCCCCCGCCTGTTATTTAAGTGGGTGATATAGCATATCAACTGGTATGTGAGCGGCTGACATAGTATACCAGCGGGTGATATAGTATATCAGCGGGTGATATAGTGTATCACCTGGTGACATACAAGTTTCACCCTCCCGCCTGATATTTAAGTGAGTGATATAGTCTATCAACTGGTGACATACAAGTTTTCACCCCCCCGCCTGTTATTTAAGTGGGTGATATAGCATACCTGGTATCAACTGGTATGTGAGCGGCTGACATAGTATATCAGCGGGTGATATAGTATATCAGCGGGTGATATAGTATACCACCTGGTGACATACAGTTTCACCCTCCCGCCTGATATTTAAGTGAGTGATATAGTCTATCAACTGATATGTCAGCGGGTGATATAGTATCTCAACTGGTATAACAGCCGCTGATAGAGTATATCAGCGGGTGATATGCAGTAGTATATCAACTGGTGACATATATACCAGTACAAGATTTTACCGACCCCTCCCTATTATTTCAGTGGGTGATATACTATATCAGCCATTGATATACCAGTTGATATCCTATATCACCCACTGAAATAACAGGGGGTGGGGTAGAAACTTGTACGTCACCAGTTGATATACTATATTATCCGCTGATTTAGTAAAAACAAATTGGGGGGGGGGTAAACTTTTTTGGGACTTTGGGGGTGGGGGGGGTAACTTTTTGGGGGGGTGGAGCCCATAAGTAGGGGGCCCCCATAAATCGCAACAAGGGTTTCACAGGCCTTGGTGGGCATGCACGTATGGCAAAATGGGGACGGAACGGTAAGGTCTCCCCCCACGACCAGTGGCTTTTCCTATCCGCCTGGAAGAACCGATACCACAAACTATCGAAGCTAACAAGGGAGTGCAACCAAGAAACCTACACCAGTAGATTGACCTGCATAAGCCTGTGTTGGTATCGCGGTCGGTATATATTTTTATATTACCAAAATACCATAGATAGGCTTCGAACATGCATCCGTCACCCGATCGATGTCAATCGCCACGTCACGATGATCGTTGCCCGAATCCACGATACTGCTGTCACACAGTACGTTGCAGCACACTAGTAGTGCTATAAAGGTGTAGGGTGTATAATTGATGAGCTCTGTTGTTTTAGCGTCTGGCTGGTACTACTTATACCCTGTTCTGAACTATTAGTGATTTTTGGCTTGCTCTCCGACCATCTGCAGTATAATTTTCGACGGTATCACTTACCAGGGTATAACATTTCCTATACCGTCCATGAGGCCATACCGGTAACACGCGCAATCGAAGTATCACACACAGCTTGCAAATATAAGCTTCGACAAACTTTTCGATCTTACAGCTGTAGTAGCGTATGTTTTACTTTTGACAATAAAAACAGCATTCCCGAAAGAACAAAACCACGGATACAAAAAGAAACCTACGCACAAAGTCTAGCTCCCTTTTATGTCTAGTTGCTTTCTCTACTGTACTGTAGTCCTCCTCGTACTGTCCTTCCCCCCTTCCTTATATAAAGCTGCTAAGACCTAACTAACCCGCACCCAAGCTCTATCCCCATGCTATCGGTGCGGGTCTTCCACCCCCCCCTCCCCTGCTCATTCTGGACCTATCCTAGGTGGTGACGTAGGGGCGTGAATTGCATGATACTAGGACAACTAAAACCCGAAACAAATGACCGATCCCACTTTTGTACCACCACACATATGTGGGACGAGGTCGGGACAAGCAAATTACACCGCACTGTAGTTAGGGTTTGCTCTGCCGCGTCAAAAAAACATTAGTCGTTCCTTTGCTTTATTTTCAACTGATGATGAACCCTAGGAGCCATAAATTGATCGAATAGGCCATTCCTTATGGTCATGGCCCACAGGATCAGCATTCACCTAACTAGCGTAACAACTACAACGCAACACTTGGTAAAGTAAAGGCATCTGTCTGTTGTGACGGCATTGATACATGGTCATTGAAACAATAAACATCACATACAACAAGATGACACACAGACTCTTCGAACGCGATCGGGTCCCACCAAACATTTGCCAGGCATATATACTGGGTAGGGTATTTCTCCTATCAATACTTGGTCAGCCAGTATGATGAGCCGAATGCGCCACTTATGGCCAAGAATGTCAGATGAACCAGAACTCAGCCATATAGCAATCGTATAAATATTTCACGAAAATTACCAGTGTATGGTTTATTGTAAAACCAAAATGAAAACTCACGTGGGTTCTGCGCAGCAACTGCATTATCTCAGTACTATCATACATCGAAACAAGCGTGAAACAATATTTCAGGCATACTAAGCTTCCTTTATCGAGCAGAGGAGTCACTACTCACCGCGCGTGGCGACCTGTCTCTTTTATTTCCGCCCCGTACGAAGAAGGCGTGTATCGCTAATACAAATCAAACCTTGCGAAAATAATCAAGCATCCGCTCGAAATTTCTGCCGTCCTCCCGTACAACGAAGACAGTCGGTGCTATGTACTACGAACACAGGTAATGTTGCCGATAAGCGGAGGTTCGACCCCGGACGATGTGGATGTTCCTCCAATCAATGAAAATGACGATGGTGCCGCCAGTTCAAGAGCGACCAAGTTCGTCTAGTCCCGAATGAGTATATGTTCAACGACGCGAGAACCGCTGTTCCATAAACCCTAGCAAAAATGATGATGATGATGATGTGCAGCGACTCCAGAAGTGTTTTTTCAGCAGCCCACCCCGAAATATTCTGTAGAAAACGGAGCGCACGACCTACGCCTGTAATTTAAAGCGTTATATTGGTTTTAGCCAAGAGCGGTTTTGCAGATATTATTCGTCAAAGACGGGTATCAAACGTGAAGAACATGGCCGTCTCGTACCACCATACGGCTGCCGTTCCTCGTCGACGCCTTCCGAACGTTGTTCAGCATGGGTCCTCGCAGCTTTTTTCACTATAGCAGCAGCAGCAGCAGTGCAGCAGGAGTGGTTGTGTCGAATCATCCCGTCGCCCCGCCACATAACGATGAGAGCAGCCGAAGAAGACGATGCAATCGCGGCAGCCCCCGGTCACGTACACGAAAACAAAACAGTTAGACCTGGCGCTCCCATCTTCCTCCTAGCGGCAACATCCTAAACGTACCCTACTCGGTGACTCGAACAAGGCAGTCGAAGCTAGCCCTGGTGCATTCGACTAGTGCGGTGACCCTGACGTCGACGACACATTTCAGACGTACTCACGTCCCATTCGCGACTTGCCGGGCGCGTCCAGCCACGCACTCAAAAAACCAGTCAGATATCGACGACACATCCTCCAAATATCAATGTCGCTCACTCACCTTTCAGGGTCACTCTAATGTGTGCAGTACTGCTCGCCTTAGTGATTTGGCGTACTATCAACAGTCATTCCTAGAGTGTTGTTTGTGATGTTCTTGCAGTGTAGCATATAAAACCGCTTGCAGAAATAGTAGTCGGTGATAATGTTGCACCGCGTACGCAGCTCCAGATGGCGACGAGGATCCGTGGCAGCTTTTCCTTGTAGAAGGAAGTAGTTTCTGTGGTTCTTCGTCGGCTATCTCCTGATGATGACGACAACAACGACGATGGACCCTGGCAGCTCTGTGCCGCGGTCCAGACCAGAGCGAGAGCAGCAGCCCGGAGTCCTCCGGGCGTAGTCATACTCGGGATATAATCCGCAGTTCTAAAGTAGAAGTGCTTCCGTACATCGAGAGCACATAGCATATTGGGGGTGTATCGTGTGTGTCGTGATAGACGCGCTGAGGTACGTCAGAAAGACTACCAGCAGAGACATGGACTTCAGTCAGTGTTTCCTTACTGGTATTCCCTGGTATAGCATGTGGTGAAAGCTCCGCAGGTCCAGTAGTTGCGTGTATTGTCAGCGGTATCGAAAATAATACGAGAAGGAGGAGAAGCAAAAGAACGTGTGCGATCCACGAGTGTAAAACATTACCAGATTTCTGAGTCTGGCGACGCAACGCTGAATCAAAGCGATCCCACGGTCACGGCCCAAGCCATTAACTAGACTAATCGCAGAAATAATAAAATAAGATCGCTTGGCTCGTCAGCCGATTCGCCGACAAGGCAGGGAAACGCGTAGGCGTACGCCCTTCAATCAGTAAATCGAACAAAACCTAGCCACAAAATACAAAAACAAATGCACAGCGTTGCAGACTCAGGAGGAAAAAACACGTAACCCGAAAAGCTTACACAGGTCGACATATATACTCGTACACCATTTTCAGTAGGCGTCTACGGTTACGTAACCTCTGCTGGTAGCGCGGGGGGGGACTCAACAAGTTAGTGTACACCCTGCCATACCTAATGCTGTACGCGTAGAAGTAGAGGGAAAGCAGAACATTAACCCGACTAAACACGCAGAAAACGTTGTTGTAAAACGCAAAAACACACAACTGCGTACAGCTTCATCAATCATGGCAAGTTGTTTACACTGCAGTACTTGAGAGGTAGTGCTGGTATATTATTATACTGGTTGAAGGTTTGCCGTGGAGTGATGGTTATTGCTAGTGACATGGTACACAGATTACGAATACTGGTTTCAAATTAGCTGACTTGCAACTAAAGAAGGAAAATTCCCACCTGGCAGGCAACAATACTTGACAGAGAAAATCGAACAAAATCGCGTAGAAAGAAGGAACGATAATGTACAGCCTAGCAGACTCCTGAAAATAAAATGCAAGTATCCCTCTCTACAGTGATGCCGCCAGCCGGAAATACCGGCACGATAGGGGCAACCGGCAATGCTCCGCTTACTGCCACTCTCAATGCTGTTATCATCTGTGCTAAGCGACCTCACAGGCACGGTAGCGGGTAACCGGCGCTACTCAACCGGTGCCATAGAGGGGCAAGTGTAAAACGGTTGTTCTTTGAGCGCACGTTGGTTTGGAATAACGCACGTTGAATCCCGGAATAGGGGCAATGAATCGCGAGTTGGCGGCTAAACAATACCAAATGAAGGGTTAACGAATATTTTAACGCAAAAAGACAACTACAGTACTAGAAGCATAAACTACCAGAAAATAGAACTAGAAAACTGAACTCTAGGGTAATATCGAAAGGTGGCGTGACCCTTGGACAAACGTCCCTCGGTCCAGCTTGACTGTTAAATAAGGGCTGCCTTGCACTATGAAATCGTCACTAGAAATCGTCACTATGAACCCGTCACAACTGCTCCCAGATTGCAAAGATACTGTTTCCTCGTATATCAACCCAGTACACCGTTACACCGCTGTGGTCTAAGCGCTATAGCATAATATTATTGGGACAATGTTGTACAACAGCAAGCCGATGAACAACTGACTACTACGGATATATGAAGTTGTGTACAAACAAGATCCTCTCGGTGGATCACACCTGACGTATCTTACGTTGTCGAACGTTTCCTTTGCTCCACGTGCTCCGGATTGATCCTACTCATTTGACCCAGGCTTGACCTCCCTCCCCTTTTGTTTGACGTTTGCGTTTGCTACAGAGATCAGACAAAGAGGGGGGCCAAGCATCTTATCGGATATGTTTGTTTCACACGCCATGGCCGTTTTTGGGGCGGTCATGTTGTCGTTGGACGGGTCCGAATCGCAGTACGCGAACTGTTCTGGGCAATCGAGCTGGCTAGGCGACGGATTCTGCGACGTCGACACCAACAACGGGGGCTGTGGCTACGACGGCGGGGACTGCTGCGCGTGTACCTGCGTCGATACGACGTACGCCTGCGGCTCTAACGGCTTCAACTGTTCGGACCCGGCCTGCCCAGACGAAGACCCGTCTTCAGATTCTGACTGTACGGTTACGTCCGCCTGGCTGAGTGACGGGTTCTGCGACCCCGAGGCCAACGACCCGGCTTGCCGTTATGATGGGGGCGACTGCTGCGGGTGCTCCTGCATTGACGGGCCCTTGTACTCTTGTGGCTGGAACGGCTTTGACTGCAAAGATGTATCCTGCTTAGACTTTGCCGTCGCCGTGGATTACCCTGAATGTACGGGAAATTGGTTGACGATAGGGGACGGATTGTGTACGGAGGAGAACAACAATGGGGCGTGCGGGTACGACGGGGGGGACTGCTGCCTTTGCACTTGCAACAGCAGCGCCTGTCGCATCAACGAGTTTAACTGCACGGATCCCAGCGCCGGGGACGAATTCTACGACTGCAACCCGTCGCCGCCACCTGGTACTTTCGCACCTTGTCCAGCTGACGGTCAACGCGCGTGGGTGGTGGAGGACACTACTCAGGCCAGAGCTTTGGCCGAAGGCGTTAATTGCTCCGGTGGATCATTTGAAGTTCTATGGAAAGGAGAAGTTGTCCTCGACACGACCATCTACATCGTGGATGGGACTGTTTTGAACGTGACGGGCTCCGGTATGCTTGCCAGTATGGATGGCAACTCTACAACTCGGCTGCTGACTGTCGTGAACGCATCCGTGCACGTGATCGGGGTTAACATGAGCTACGGTGCTGCCACCGTCGGGGGTGCAATCGCTATGGTGCGATCCAACCTAACGCTCGACGGTACAACCATCGTCGGCAACACTGCCACCGGCCATGGGGGTGCCATATACGCGACCGATAACTCGGTGGTTTCTTTTGTCGGAGATCTAAACATGTTTTACGGCAACACCGCGGGTATCGACGGCGGTGCTGTGTTCGTATCGGACAGCACGTGCAGCGGAGGGGGTATGACTTTCTTGAACAATACGGCCGGGGATGATGGAGGCGCTCTCATGGTTACTGAGCGCTCCACCTTGTCCTGGGACGGAAACACTATCTATCGCGGAAACAGAGCCGGGGGTGCGGGAGGTGCAATATGTTCACGGCACAGGTCGACCACGTTCTGGAGCACGTCGGCAACAATTGACTCTAATAGCGCAGAAGGAGGCTCAGGTGCCGTTGCGCTTGAAACGGGTTCTAACGCCTCGTGGTACGGAGAGACTAAGTTCGACAGAAATGAGGCACGGCACCATGGAGGTGCACTTAATGTACGGGACGATTCCCACGTTTCGTGGAACGTGACCACCGTTTTCATCGGCAATCGAGCTGGATTCTTAGGGGGTGCCATCCGGCTAACCTACAGCTCCAGCGCCATCTGGGCCGGGATCACGAGGTACGTGGAAAATAGCGGAGCTCTTGGTGGCGGTGCCATCATGATAAGCACTGGGTCTCATATCATCTCCAGTGGGAATACAACGTTTTCCTCTAACAAGGCCAAAGACGCCTGGGGAGGCGCAGTGTATGTTTTTGACCACTCGGTCGCCACGTTGGGTGGGAACACTGCATTCGCAAACAACTCGGCTGCATACGGTGGTGCTGTTTACGCGGAGCTTACCTCAGGCCTGTACTTCGGCGACACGGCATTCTCAAGCAACTCAGCTGGCAACGGTGGTGCTGTCTACGTGGAGACGAACTCGGACCTGTACTTTGGCGGCAAAACTGTCTTCAATGGCAATATTGCGGCCGATGAGGATGTGCCAGGCAGTTCACAATCAGGTGGTGCGCTTTCTGTGTGGAGTTCCACGATTACGGTGATTGGGTATACGATATTTATCGGAAACCAAGCCTTGGGTGCCGGTGGGGCCGTTTGCACGTCCAGATCCACCGTTTTGTGGACTGGGAGGTCATGGTTTGTCAACAACACAGGTGGATCCTTAGGCGGGGGCGTTTGTTATTTCAACTCCACCATTGTCGTCGACGGAAATACCTCCTTTTACGGTAATACGGCTATATCTGGCGGGGGCGTGCACGCAAACGACTCTACTATTCAGTGGGGTGCAGTCGCGACCTTTGAAAACAATTCAGCCTACGTGGGGGGCGCCCTTACTGCATGGGGCGAGTCAAACGTTTCGTGGAGCGAGAAAATAACACTGGTCAACAACCGTGCATTTGGAAACGGGACCGGCACTGGTGGTGGCTTCGGCGTTTTCAACGGGGCGAGGGTTTCCTGGAGCGGGCCGGCAATATTCGCCAACAATTCCGCCCACTCGTTCGGTGGGGCTTTGCATCTGTCGGTAGATGCAGCCGTTTCGTGGAGCGGGGACACGGTGTTCTTCGGCTGCACCTCATCATTCGGTGGCGCCCTCTTTATCTGGACTGAATCAGCCGTAGAATGGACCGGGCGAACCGAGTTTACATCGAACGAGGCCACAGTTTCCGGCGGAGCAGTCGGATCATACTCCTTCAGCGAAGGAGACGACGGCCGAGGTTCTGCTCTCTCCGTCACCGGGTCCACTGTATTTGCGAACAATACGGCCGGGGCAACCGGAGGTGGTTTCTTCGGGTCGGCCGGAAAAATGTCCGTGACGTTCCAATCGCCAGACGTGCTGTTCGTTGGAAATTCTGCCGGGGTTGCGGGCGGTGCGGTCTCTGTGTCCGGATTCGGCAATGGCCCGGTATTCTCCGCGGTAAGATTTGTTTCGAACTCCGCTGGGGCCGGTGGTGCTGCCTTTATCACTGGCTCGGGCAACGAACAGATCGACGCTTCCACCCTCACGCCGGCCTATGCAACAAATTTTGATCGCTGTCAGTTCATTGACAACCGGGCGACGGCAACCGGCGGTGCAATAGAAAGCGTGGCCGGCCAAGACTACATATCGAACACAATTTTCGTCGGAAATACTGCTCGGGTCGGGGGAGCCTTGCGACTGGCAGGGAAAGCAGGGTTGGTCAACTGCTCGTTTGTGGACAACATGTCAGACGAGGGCGAAGGGGCCGCCGTGCACAATATCGGTGTAATTTCGGTGGTGAAGGACGTCTCTTTCATTGGCAACGTTTTCAACTGTCAACCGGGCACATACTTGGATTTCAACGGGGTGAGTTGCTGTAGAGAGTGCGCTCTTGGCCACAGCGAAGCGATGCGTGTGACGTGTCGGCAGGGGTATCGACCACGGTGTCCTGGCGTGGACGATGTCTCCTGGTTCGAAAGAACAAGGTATTGGACACTCCCACTGTGTTTCCGGCCATGGTTATGGGCAATGTCGAACAGGCTTGGTCCCATTTATAGCGTTGTTGGAGTTTTTCCCGTCCGACACCGAAGGACCTTACTGAATACGCGCAAACAGTTGTCTCTGTGTTCGTTTGTCGACACCAAGTCCCAAATGTGAGCTATCAACGTCGTCGTGGAGTTCACCCTTTCACGCTTTGGAAATGCATCGACCGAAACCAGAACGAGCACGGTCTTACCAAGCGTCTACGAACAGTGTACAGCAGTATACATATCATCACGTACATTTCGTTGCGTTGCGCTTTCGACGTATGATCTCAAAACAACAGCAGCAGTACAACTAGCACCATGCCGCATGCGTGTCAGCCATATCTTTGCGTGGCACGTCGGACGCATCCCCTACCCTAGCAGACCCCGTTGTTTTTTGTGGTTAATGCGGCAATTGTCCTATGTTTGCAATATATCATTTTCTCCACAGCCCTAAGGGGATAAACTGAAGCAAGAATATGTGTGTGCGTGCGTGCGTGTGTGTGACCTACCGCAGTCAGATAATGTGTTCGAGGTCGTCTGCGACGGTTGCGGGGCTTTGTGTCAAGGATGTACATTCGAGGAATCGCCGCTCGTGGTTCCTATCTGCACCGAAACCATGGAGCATTCCACCAGCTCCGGCGGGGCCACAACATTAGCAACCGTCTCAATCGATCGCGGATTTTGGCGAGCCACCTCGACTACTACTGACGTATTGGCGTGCTACAGAGACGATACCTGCCTCGGAGGGGTCACGGGGTCAATTGGCTACTGCCGCAACGGCTACGAAGGGCCATGTGAGTGACAGCCTTCGGCAACAGACGTGTGATACGACCAGGGCGGCGCGTGTCGGCCGAACCAACCCTGGCTGACGCGGCTCTTCAACGGAAGAACCACCTAACATGTTTTTTGCGATGTATCCACTTTTTTTGTTGTGTAGCGGTTGAACACGACAACATATAATAAAAAAAGTTTCGAAACCGTCGAACGCTACAATCCACGGCCAACCCGACTAACGAAAATCCAGCGAAACAAATAGTTCAGAAATACTTGGTATGTCTACACCTAACGTTTCATTTTTAATGTTCCAACTTTTAGTTTTTATTGTGGTTTGGTAGGCCTTGTGTTACAACATTCCACGGTTTCAGTACTATTTATACATTTTCTTAACCTGTCAGAGGTTGGGAATCGCAAGCACCCTGATACCGTTGGAACACCAATAACGCTTTACGGTAAACCTCGTCGAGCTGCATTCTACGGAGATCGTGGGATTGTTCGTCGGGCTACACTTTGACGTGCCATGAGAAGAGTCGTTTGGGTGAGACACAGACGTTTGCAGAGTCGAGGCCTCGGAAGGTTTACGTGCACCATACAGCGGCATATTTTCCCCAGGAGTACCTCGCACATGACATACCACTGGTTAAATTAATCTCCACATGCTAACGTGCTCGGTGGCTACATCAATCTCCACATGATACCGCACGACGAGCCGGACACCGTCGTGCGGCACCGCACCACAAGCCGTAAGTGGGGTGCGGCTGCTCCGCCCGGAGTGCCCCCGCGGGGGCGCCGGAGACCAACTTTATACAACTATGCTCAAATATTCCCAAGATGTACATCTAACCCGCTCGTTATATCCTGATGTAAAGGTGGTGCTGCCTTGGAATAGTCAGCAACTTGCGAATAAACGAGGACAACATGACGCTCAAAGTGCATGTAACCAGGGGACGATCAACCTCTACAAGGCAACATCCTTCCCTCTCCGAAGACACTATCCTGATGTTCTTGTCCTTGTGGGTTCCACTGACATTTTCTTGGGATCAAAGGGTGTCACCTATGGGCTGTGCGCTGCCATCGCGGGGTTGTCAGGCGACTACTTACTTTTTGCCCCAGTTCCTAAAGTCACTATTAATAGGAATTTTCTCTCCTTTTTCGAGCTGTTTAAGGCCTGCTTTGTCCTTTGCCCTCAGCCGGAAGAAAACGGCAGCAGTTTCAATCGAATTCCCGAAGAAAGTAAAGTACTCTATGCGAAAAAAGAATACCAGCCCCAAAAATAAAGCATCTGACACGAAAATAACACAAAACAAACCTAAAACAGACGAACAAGACGCCAACACAAAATCCACCTGCGGCCAAACAGACCAACCTATATCTCTTGCGCCTACGGCGAAAATAAAATTCCCCATCAAATGGTGCGGCGCCGGAAAAGCGTAGGGCGGCAAGAGGTACCATGCGTTGGGCTCGTTGTGAAAACAAAACGAAATTTACTTCAAAAATACTGTCCAGCGCAACAGCGGAACATTTCACCACCTATTGTACGCCCTGCTTCACAATGCCCTGACACAAGCCGATATATATTTTCAACCCCACTGGACGTGGTTATGCAACATATATGTGGATTTCTTCGCATTGGCCTCACACGGTGATGATACTCTTCCCCACTGGTTCGTCGTCGCCATATTACCACAGATTGCTCGATCTGCAGCGAAGGGTACGTGGCGAGCTTCGGGTTCGCCTGCGGCAAGTGCTCGGAGAAGGCAGGTGGGATCGTGCTCGCGATCGTTCTCTTGGTCATTGTTCTGGTCGGCGCGGCTGCCGTCGCCTCGTACGCGACGTCGAGCAAGGGGCTGGGGAGAGAGGGTGGTGATCGAGGAGCGATTGAGCGTCTGACGCGGTTCATTCCGCTGCCATCGGTCAAAATCGTCATCGTCGCCTTGCAAATCGTGACGCAGGTCAGTGCCGTGCTTTGAAAGGGGCTGTGCTATTTTTGGAGCCCAGCCACTGTTTTGCTGGCCGAGCTCTTAGTTTAAGGGGCGCTATTATCCTTTGGACCCGATAGAGTGTAGCGCTTTCTTGGCAGAAACGGTTTCTCGACAGGCCTCTGTAACCCTATATTGTCGGAATGTCGTTGTCGACAGCGGTTCAGCTTCAGTACCTCGACTGTATGGCTACTCTCCCTCGACAGTCCTGACGAAATACCTCCTGGCACAACCTGCGCTAAACACCCTAATACCAGCCGGCTTGTTTTGCGGCCACCGTTTCGTCTGTCCCCGTTCAGTTCACTGCGATCGCGAACGTCACCTACCCACACGTGTACCAGCGCTTCCTCGACACCGTCAACGTGCTCAACTTCGACCTGGGCTGGATCTCTCAACTGTCGGTGGGCTGCCTGTTCGATATAGGCATCCACGGTCGACTGCTGATAGCAACGATCGGTCCCATCACCGCCGCGGTGTTCCTTGGCCTGACCTACACTGTGGCGGCACGAGGCAGAGGTCGGGGTGTGTTGCGATTCGGCGAGCCCATAAGTCGCAACAGGAGGGAGTCGGCAGAAACACTCCGCATAGTCAGGCACAGGCACGTGTCGATGATGCTGCTGCTGACGTTCCTGGTCTACTCCAGCGTCAGCTCTGTTCTGTTTCAGATGTTTGCGTGCGATGATCTCGCGGACGGAAAGAGGTATCTCCGAGCGGACTACCGCGTTCAATGTGAATCTTCAAAGCACAGGGCGTTTCAGATCTACGCGGGATTCATGATTGTGCTCTACACGGTGGGCATCCCGACCCTTTACACAATACTCTTGGTTCGGAACCGCGGGGTGCTGAAGGACGAGGTTGGCCGGGAAGCGAGCCAGGGCACGCAAGCGTTTTCCGACCTTTGGAGGCCGTACAAGCCGTCGGTGTTCTACTACGAGGTGATCGAGTGCGGTCGGCGGGTGCTGCTGACGGGCGCAGTCGTGTTCATCTATCCAAACACATCCGCTCAGGTCGCCGTCACTCTTATTATCGCGTTTGTTTTCGCGATGGCGTCGGAGGGGTTCGCCCCGTTCGCGTCAAGATGGGACACCTGGATAAGCCGCATGGGGCACGTGGTCGTCTACGTGAGCATGTACGTCGCCCTCCTGCTGAAAGTGGACGTGTCCAACGAACAGTCTAGCAGCCAGAAGGTCTTCGAGAGCGTCCTCGTTGCCGCACACGTAGGCATGGTACTGGCGGTAGTTGCAGAGACCGTGGTGCTGCTGTTCTCCCTGAGAGGGACGGTGCGAGAGAGCATTTCGCCGAAAATTCGCGTCGCCGTATTCCCTACCGGTGGTTCTGTAGAAACCATGTCCGAAACGTAGAACGAGCCACTTTGCCCTAGTGGCACGTTCCACATCAGCGTACTAATATGCAGCAAGAGAGTCCACCATGTGTTCATCCATTAAGAGCTTGACACGCAGTGATACAGCGGTACACGGTAAAAGGACAAAACGACACCATGTACTCCTACGTCGTGTTAATGGAAAGGCCGAAATGCAAAATTAAACCGAAGGGTTGCGATTTCTGTACGATTCGACAAACATGACGTGCTCTTCTTCATTGGTTTGTACCTGGGTTTGGTATGCCCCACTTGTCTATTAATAGCTCTCGGAAACAGCAGTGCGGTGTCCGATGTTGTCTTTAGCGTGCCCCCCTGATTATTGGCCTAACTTTCCAGTCCAACGAACGATGCCGTAGCCAAAGGGTATATTCAAGGTTTTACACGTTACAGCGCACCTGTAAAAGATACTAGCGGTAATAGTTACTGTGTGTTCGCTGAGAGAAACCGCTCGAAAGAGCGTTTCGCCGAAATTCCGCGGCACCGTATTTCCTGCCGGTGTTTCTGTAGAAAAAATATATCCGAAGCTTAAAGCGAACGGGCCATTTCTCTGCGAGGTTAAGAAGGCTGCTGACTGCTGACCCAGCCAGGCTCTTCGCGTGTACAGTACAGATCGCGACCAAGGCTTCGTCAGCGGAGTTACTTTCAGGGTCGCTTGTTTCAGTGGATCAGAGCGAGCCTCTAGGCCGAGGCTACGTATGGTAGGGGCTTCACGTTTGGAGTCTCGGTTTTCAGTAGCTCAGGGCCACTCACGAGAGTGGCTACCGCTTTTGTGTTCATCGTCGGTCTCCCGATAAGCCTTGCAATTGCCTGATACGCTGCGCCAACCAAATATACAAGAGATTAAGCTTAACAATACGCCGGCTGCCTGTTCTCCCGATATTTTAGTCGGCTTCTGTGAGGCGTAACCTCGACAGCGAGCATAGGGGAAGCCGCCCCTACCGTAGTCTTCCTCTCTCGCGCACGCGGCATTTCGTGCTCTTTGATTTCGCGATATGTACCACAATTCTCAGTTTGCAAAACTGAGTTTCTGTTTCGGTAATCCAAAATCGGTAATTAAAGTGTCTGTCTGTCTGTCTTA
>JBBMKB010067043.1:0-15014 GCA_037833945.1 Alaria marginata
CCGCCTGTAAGGATTTTTCCCCTCTTTTCCCCCCCCCCCCCCCCGAGTGCACCCGACGCGGGCTATTATATACTTGGTAGAATTAATAGCACGTGTAGGCCATTTACGTTTGTTTGTGAATGACAGGGCCGCTTAGACCAGAATTGTCGAAATGCCATTCATGTTTCTCGAGCTGATTTCGTCTTAAACGGAGGCCATGCGTTTGTTGACCGGGTTGCACTTTTTGTATGGTAAAACCAGTCTGGTTTTTACATGTATATAGAGCTTCTCAAGGTTCAAGCCGCCGAAAAACGTTGCATGCATTCCAAGTACTTCCGCCCTCTCCTTATTCCCCTGCCTGAACGTCTCCAGCGATGATGGTTGCTGGGGGCACCGTTAGGGCGGTTATCACGGTCTTCTCTGCGATCACCATGGCAGTGGGCGTAAACGTACCATGCCCCGCGGGCACCAGGTTGTATTCCCTGTCGGTATGGAGCGGGTTTTGGCTGGACGGGATGGTGATGAGATGCACCGGCGACAGCGACGAGCAAACCATCCCTGCCGAACTCGATGAAGACGGGGGAGGGGAGAAAGATGAAGAAATATGCGCGGACACTGCCGGTGTGCAGAGTGTCTACTGGAATCTTCAAGATGGGATTTACGGTCTGGTCTACATCAACGTTACCTGCCTGAACCACGAAACCTACCGCTTCGCTGACGAGTGAGCAAGTAGAACGTTTAGCTAGGTTCGGACGCTGACAACGATAGGGGTAGGAAACATTTCAGATTGTTGACGAGTCATCCCATGGTAGAGATGCGGCAGAACGTACTGGGCTCCTGACACTAGGAGCTCAATATCTCACCGAAAACATAACGTCGAAACAAATCGTTTGAGCCTCCCGGCCATCGTTCTGTGCGAATAGTCGGAACACAAACAAACTTGGAAATATTTGGCCAAATAACCGGTATTTCCTCGCTTGAGGCGCTCGATCGGTCGGAAACGTTTGTCCTAAGAAGTGCAACCTCTACCGTGGGGTGACTCTGACAGCACTCCCCTTACACTCAGGAGCCACCCAATGTCGTGGTTTGTGCGATATCGTCATATGCCAATAGGTCATGACGGTAGTTACCAGGTCGCATTTTTGTTTATGGTCAATGGTGGTGTCTGGGGGCAGAGGAACCCTCCAGTGCGCAACCCAATACCGTTGATTTCAAGTATTGTCGTGTGTCTTCGATATGAACTGGTTCATCTCGGGTCGCATTTTCGTCATATTCACAAGGATTTCTTTGGGTGCAGAGAACCCCCCTCCGGTGACTATTCTCGGATTAGTTCTCCAGGTACCTTTGTGGTGGCATGCGTCTCGGGGGGTAGTAGATAATTGAGCAGAAGGGCGCGTGCTGCCATTAAGGTCGAAACTTGTGGCCACACTGGTTCCGACTGGTCGGGCTGTTCACCCGAGTAGCCTACTCGATACCGTTGCCATACCATTAGTATGTGACTACAGCACACGAAATTCACTGTCTAGCTAGACGCCATGGGAGCGTTGATTCTGTTCTACTTTGGAATTTCCCTCGAACTCAGTTTGTGGGTGACGTACTGTAGAGAGCTCTTCAAGCGAGGAGCTACAAGATACGTTTCCGCTGCTACCCCAAACCTTGCAAGAGCCTGCATCAAAGACCCGATTGCCAGTGCGCGGATATTTGCCTATTTTCGTTCGGATCGGCTTGTCTTGTCGTCCTCAGTCAACCGACTGATTATTGGAACATAAACGGCAACAAAACTATTATCTGCGGTGAAGGGGAATACGTTCGAGGCCTTACGTATGAACTCGACTACCTGGATGATAGCACCTTCCCGTACTTTCTCACCGACCTGGATTTCATGTGCTCGTCTTTTACACTCGGTGAGCGTGTTCCTAAAGTATCCCATCCACACAGTGTTCATTTGTGGGACTTTCCGTGTTTTATGGATGGCGTTTTGTGGGACGTGCGCAATATTCCGTACGATCTATTACTCTCTAATAATACGTTTCATCTGCAATGAATGGTGATCTCAGCCATAAGATAAAACAAATGAAATTGCATTCTTGTACTGGCAGCACATACTGCGACCGGTACTGGCTATTTATTGGTGGTCTCAGCCATATGATAAAACAAATGAAATTGCATTCTTGTACTGGCAGCACATACTGCGCCGGCTATTTATTGAGGAAGTAGTATGGAGAGGGAAATAACCTCACACACGAGTTCAACCCAGTTTTCTAAAAGGTCTACCTTCGCGATATAAAACAACAACAAATTACTGCCAGATAATGTGGAAAAATGTACCAGGTACCTGGTATTTGTAAACGAAAACATAGCTGGTTGTTTGGTTGAATTCATCTCAACTGTATTTCTAGCCTCTGGACAGGCCGTAGTCAAAGGTGCCGTCCCTATCGCGACCCGGTAGGTTCCTTTACTTCTTTGTCGCAGAGGGTTCAGCACATTCCGGACGCTCGTCGCTTTTCATCGAATTTAGATGAATCGCGTTTTAGCGCTTGCCGTTATTCAATTTTTGAACAATAAAACATCCCGACGCACGTGGTTTATACGAGAACGCGCTCGGGGGTGCTCGGGGGCGCTCGAGCTTGCAAACTCGACCTCCTCAGTAGCTACGAGGTTGACCTGAAAATATGGCTGGGGGCGGTGGTGACATTAGTTAGGTCGTTATATACTAGAGGTAACTGACAACGTTACAACAAAACTGAAATAAATTGAAAACAAAATATTGAGTTGCAGTATGTGGTCGGTGCAGCACCTTAAACAACTAACTGTCGGTCTGAAGTATAACAAAATAGTATTGGTTCATGGGAGTTTAGTTGCTTCGGCGTAAATGCAGTGGTTCGGAGATACGAGGGGTTTATAGCCACTATGTTTTACGTGGTAGTGCCATTAATATTATGATGATGCACGCCCTTTGACAATGTGCAGCTTGATCTTCAACGTTTATCAGTCGAATCGTTGCCGAAAGAAGAAAAACACGGATACAAAATTAAACCTATGCACAAAGTCTAGCTCCCTCTTATGCCTACTTCGTATGGCAGTGGCATTGGTTTCCTGTTGGTGTACTTCGAAGTATACATACTTCGTACGAGTATATGCATAATATTTGGTTTGGACGATTGTAGACATAGTACCTACTGCCCGAACAGGTTCTTGCCGCTCGCGCGCACCACCAGCCACCCCCATTGCTTTGCATATGTTAGAAACCCGTCCCCGAATCGATACCGACCGAACGCAGATCCTATCTGCACGGACTGCAGCGGCGATACAACGTTGCTAAGCGACGAAGATCAGCCAGAATACTGCGTGCTACCCATCTGTTCGGAAGCGGAGTGCTGCGAATCAGCCGGTAAGCGCCATGGTTGTTCCAATTCCAAACCATCGCATATGCATATAGTGGTGGTGAATACTCCTGCAAGAGCCTGGTATACGATTGGAAATTTGACAAGCGTACCATGCAATGGCATAAAACGCCCAATCCATCATGATTCAATACTTCAACCGATTTCAGGTCGGAAAGACAGGCTACACCATACCTACCATACAGCCACGGATCATGTCTCACTGCTCAAGGAACGTATTGTGAATCATGTGATAAGTCGTTGCTGAGAGTGTGCGCGGGAGAGGTGGCATATTGGGAGCTATGTTTTTGTTTGTTTCGGAGGGATGATAGCTTTTGTGTCGGGGAGACTAACCGGTGTGACGAATTCATTCCGGGACGAATTCTAAAGAATAGGTCATTTTCATACCCGAGGGAGATTATTAGCAACCAGTATCTGAGTCATCCCACGGTAGGGTTGCGGTTTTGGTCTCAACCGTTCCTGACTGGTTGAGCTCCTGAAGTGAGGAACTACCGGTTAGTATAGTCGTTTTACGAGTGCATTTGTTTTAGGACTAGCGGATAGAATTGTTGATCGGGTTGGGCGAACGACAAACTTGGAAGTCTTGTTTCGAGTGAGATATTGAGCTCCTCGTGTCAGGAGCTCGGGCAGTAATTGCTGCACCCCTACCGTGGGATGGGTCATCTACATCTGAGGGAGACGAAATGTTTGGTCGGTGGCGGAGGCGGGATGAGTGGTTTCCGGGAAGTGGCTTGGTCGGAGTTGAGGTAGAAGTATTGTGGTGATTCCTGTACATTTCATTCCATAATGGCGTTGGACGAAATCGAAGAAGATCGGACGACTATTAATAGCGGGAATGCCAACGCAATATCTGAATGAAGGCCCCCGTTCCGGTTGAACGATTGAACGACACCTTCAATACGACTTACGCTGACGATCACCGACGGTACACCCTTTTCTCCACATCACAAGGACAGCTGCAGCGGGGACGGGTAAGGGACTTTGCAAATAATCACCTGCAACCTCCCCCGTCTGTATGACATTGTACCATGATCGCGTGGATTATCTCGTCTGACGAAAGTTCCGACCCAAGCCGCCGGTGTCCATGTGTTTCACCAGCCGTGTTAACTGACGACGACGCTGACGCAATTACCACACCGCGCTGCCACATTGTTCTTCCGTGTGTCATAAAATCTCAGGCGACGAAGAAGCTGAATCCTTCACGTTAGACGTAATAATCGGCGTCGTGTCCACCGTGGTAGCCGGGCTCATTGTCTCGGCTACGGCCTGGACTTTCCACAAGTTCAAGAACAGACGTTTCAACGTCAAGGGTAGGGAAGGTTCTCGGGTGAAGGCCGCGCCAAGTGGAATGACAGCCCCTGTCGGTTCAGCCTAAAGCTCATAATACGGCGCAACCTGTGTTCGGAGATAAAGTTGAACAAATCTCCATTGTAAAAGTCTGTAGGGGACCCCCATACTGCAGTACTGGAGTAGGAAGCAGCTTTCGGGTTTTACAGGCGAGCCGAGGCGTGGCACAGTAGGGGTAGCAAGTTTAGGCCGTTGCGTCGGGGGGAGGAATTACCCAATATCGGATGAAGACAAGCTGCCTTCTCACAAATATTTTTGTGATATACATAGACCGTGGGAGTGGTCGTCGGTTGACATTTTCAAGGTTCTCAGGGTCAGTTTCAATTTACCTTTAGAGCTCCTTGACTGAGGAGTCTCGAAGAAATGGTGGTGCGTGCGCCCCTACCCTGGCATGCGTCAACCCTGGTACGGTACGTAGACCGGAGTACGGTGAGGGTCCATCACGGTCTGCTTGACAGCGCTGGCAAGAGTCATCCCACGGTAGGGGTTGCGCTTTTTGGGGTTAAACGTTCCTGACCGGTTTAGCTCCTGAAGTGGGAGCTACCAGCTGGTATGATCATTTTACGAGTGCATTTGTTTTGGGGCTGACGGGTAGAGATGATGATCGGGTTTGCGCGAACGAAACATCTTGGAGGTCATGTTTCGGGTGAGATATTGAGCTCCTCGTGTCAAGAGCTCGTGATCTCATTGTTGCACCTCTACGTTCGCAGTGCGTTAAAAGTTGACACCGTTAGTTTGTGACATGTGTGGTCGCTAGGCTTGTTTACTAGGATGGACTTAATTAGCAGTGGACAACCCCGAGGGAAACGAATTACAGGAACGTCGTGACTATTTTTCGGAACCTGAGGTGCGCATTGGGCAGGCAGGGGTAGAGTGCAGTAGCATACTACATGCCTTCTGCTTTAGGTGTGTATATATATAGGTGCAGAATCAAAGTCACGCTGGATTTTACGTTTGAGTATTTCGGATCAGAAAGTCGTCGTTACCTCATGTCTACACCCTTGCGGGTCTAGCGATATGAGACCCCCCCAGCAGATACAAGGATGACGTGCGGCATTGTTGGGCGAGCTCCAAAGTAGCATGAACACGAGAATTACCATTCGATTAGGACCGGGGCGTTGCAAGGCCACGGTAGGGGGGGTAGACTCACTTCCACCACCGATGTTTGGTCAATCGCACGCGTGTGTCAGTGTCAGTACTCTACCCAAAACCGGATTCGACGTTGTTTTGGTTGACTCATCGAGTTTGGCCGTGGATATTGTCAAACCGAAATGCCCGTAGCTAGGACGGGGAGCCATAGTAAATAGGACCAACTTTTGTTAGTATGCATAGGGAAATGTATATAATTTTGTGTGTACCGTAGGTCCTATTTACTATGGTTCCTCCGAAATAGATACGCGCGCCAGTGACATCGTGTCGCTAAACCAAGCAGAGCTCCCAAACAGTGACTCTCTTGCCGTAGGCTTTATCGGCGGGAGATTGCGGCGCCCGTCTCAGTGTTGTATTCGCAGAGGAATATCAAATGCCTCGTTGCATGGTTACTGATGAATACCCCCGGAATAGCAACGCTCTACGATGAACGCAGTAACTGGCCTATTGTAAGAGACAATCTTGCACCCGGGTGAAGAGTTAGCTTCCATGCCGACGTCCTTCATCACGCTACGCACATGCGGCAATTTCCGAGCCCGTAACTCGTTTGCGGGCAATGTATAATGCCATTTAGCAAGCGGAAGACAGTCTATTGGCCGAATATTTGGGACATGGGCTCCCTTCCTGCGCGTAACGTCCCCTTTAGCGGAGATGATCCATTTCAGTGAGATACAACGGCGTGGAAGAACTGGAGGTCCCTTATATACCGTTTCCCTTCACTGCATGGTCCTCCAAAAGGGACTACACCCTACTCTGCCTATACCATCCGGCGTGTGGCTCGACGTCGGGTGCGGGCAACGTTCGTATACGTACCACCACAACGTTACAGATTGGTGTGTTTGGTTACGATCATAAGTAGGGGTAGGAGAGGGAATCATCCCACGGTAGGGGTTGAACTTTTGGGGGTCAAACGTCCTTGACCGATTGAGCTCCTGAAGTGAGGAACTACCGGTTTGTATGATCGTTTGACGAGTGCATTAGTTTAAGAACTAGCGGGTAGAAATGCCAATCAGGTTGCGCGAACGAAAATATTGGATTTCAGGTGCCGGGTGAGGTATTGAGCTCCATTTCGTGTCAGGAGCTCGGAAAATTTTTGCTGCACCCCTACCGAGGGATGACTCCAGATTCGACACCTGCTTCGGTAGAGGGGCACCGTTGCGTGTCTGAGGATCCTCATTTGAGGCGCTCTACACCAGAGAACGATAATGAATAAGATAATAATGCAACCCGTTGAAAAAAACATGGGCCCGGTCCACCGAACATCCACATTGGGAAACAATAATACCATTCCGACGACTTTGGGTTAAGGAGCCCCTTCATTTAGAACACAATACCCAAAACAACAAGAATGTCATTCGGACGACTTTGGTTTGAGAAGCCCCGTCGTTCAGAACACAATACCCAGAAAAGCAAGAACATCACTCCGACGACTTTGTGGGTTAAGGAGCCCCGTGGTTCAGAACATAACACTTCGGCAAAAAATGGGCTACGTCTACCACCGTAGCGCGTGTAGTACCCCTTTTTTTCAGTAACGCCGTTCGGTACACATGTACGTATGGCTCGACACCCCGCTTACAATGGTACTTTCAAATGAGTGATGGGGGCAGCGTAGGAGCGTAGCAAACCTTCCATGGCGGTTCATTTCGCGAGACCGAAAAACAGAGAGATTAGGTAGCCACTCACTCGAGAGGGGCTCTACATCACTGAAACCAATGGTCCTAAAGGTGGCACCCCTACCGTAGCCTTCATCTTGATCCACGAGCGGGGTCCACGTCCACGAACCTGAGCCTGACGGTTTTCTGCGAAGTGTACATAACAAAGTCCGCATTGGAAACTTCCGCCCCCAGCAAAGGAAAAGGATGGAGTCGCAGCTTTGGCGATTCAACATGGGGTTTAGGTTAGCTTAACCTTTGAGCTAGCCGCACGACACCACGAGCTTTTGCTGGGCGTCTGGAGACAAAGTTATCCGGGAAGGAGTTATACGTGAAGGCGGTATTCGTTTGACGTGGTGATGAGTTGCCGCAAGAGATCAGGGCATCATTGCTTTCGTTTCGTCACCGAAGACACCGCAAAAACGCGAAGCATTTAGCCAATACGTCACCATCCTCTGTGGCCCACATTCGATGTACCCCTAAAAACCATCGTACAGTATTTACTTTCCACAGTATCATCGGAATCAGCTTGTAATTTTTACTCGTATGCTTATGTTTGAAATCCGATCATGTGAAGCATGAGGTTTAAAGTCGATCGTATGTATATATCCCAAGGAAGACAAAACAAAAAACAGAAAAAACCAAACAAATAAGCATACGATGCAAGTCTAACTCACTTGTGTTTACCTACATCCGGGCTAGCATATATCGAACTGGCCTGCCGCCCACGCTCCACCCTTTGTTCTCATAACATGAACACCTACCATTTACTCTTGAGCCTTAAACCAAAGTCCAACATCTATCTTCGCGCATAGGATGTCGGGTCGCACCCGCCCCCCCTTGGTGTCCGGCTTGATCCCTGGCGACCTACGTTTAGGGTGGAGCTTGGTGCGGAGTATCCTCCGCACATTAGCTGAGCTTATCTCCAATCTTCATCGATGCGTTTAACCCTCCATCTTGCCTTCGTTCTACGCACGGTGACAGTTGGGCCATGAAGACGCGACTTTTCAGCCCGAGCTACCTAACATGTTTTACCATTAAAGCGGCAACTTCGAGGCTAGTGATGTGTACCGGATTCAAGTCTACAGTAGTTTTATGATAAAGTCCGTATATTTGCGATGTACATCTCATCACCGCGGTTTGTGATCACAACACTCTTATATCTCTCCAGTCTGAACAATCTTTACAGGCTCTACGTAGTACAGTATGTGTTCGGCGTCGAAGGACAAGATGGACGGTTTAATGTGAAGAACACACAAAGACACACCTTTCGCGATGTGTTGAGGGGGTGGTTACTATTATTAAGAGTACCTAATAAACGCTAGTGTAGCCAACGATAGAGCGGTCGGGTGAAACTAGCTGGAACGGTTTTGACGGCTTGTTCGAGTGTTGTACGTAGGAATCAGTTTTTGAGGACCCTCGGTTGATATTTCGACCTCTACTAATAGTTTCCAAGTCTTGACCCTTTGACCCACTGTGTTGAAGAGAAAGCGCTTCAAACAAGGTGCGATCATTACTTCGGAGCAAAGAACGGATTCAATTAATCCGAGGCGCACAGCTGCAGGATGCCTGATTCATGGCCGCGAGTCCTCAAATTGGCCTAACTCAAGATACGCTCCTACTCTTGTAAAGTGTATTGTGGCGACCTCGAAACGTGTGTCTACCGAAAACTAAACGTACCCGAACGTAAAGTTAAGCGGCCAAACACTTGGGCCCCACCATTGCTGTTCTTGGCGAGGGAGAAGGCGGTCCGATGGTTTCTTCCTCGATCGCGGATCCCCAGACCAAGTAGGACCAAGGTTACGACACGGAGAGTACCTTCATGTCTACTACCGACAACACCTCGCTCGCGGGAGTGGCCGTTTATCTCGCTTAAACACGAACCAAGCATATTTTGTGATGGGCAGAATTAAATCCGAGCATTGAACGATCCTTGGAACCACCGTTACCCCATCAAAACGTAACTGTTCTTTTTTTTCATCAGTAGATGATCACAGTGTTATGGTTCAATTCTGCTTGCGATCGTTCGTCAATCGCAACGCAAAAATCCCGTTCCACGAGCGTTGCCTATTGAAACCTAAAGACCATACAGGTATTATAGTATTGTTTTGTTATTGGCCGATCGGAACCTAACCATCCCATTTCTTTAGACCGTTGGCTTATTGGAATCCACCATCAAACGATATTTATGTACGGTGGTTGGCCCGTAGCAGTGGAACGATCCAGATTTTGCGGTCGTTGGCCGAGGAATGCAGCGATCGATTTTCACGATAATTTGCCGACGAAGACCTCAGCGTCCGGCGAGCTCATTGTACGATCGTTGCCCGATCGGAATCCGACGATGCCATGTTCTCTGTAATAGTCCGTTCAAAATGGATTTATTTATTGATCGTGTCTTAACATCGTTGGCCGTTTAAAGTCCGACGATCTACCAGTCATGTGTTCCTGTCCGTGGCAGCTTGGAATACGACCATCGAACGGTCATGTTTTGACGATCGTCTGCCAGTTGAAATTTGACCATTCAGGTTTCACGGACTTTGGCCGATCGGAATCTACCCATCCAACGATCCCGTGGTAACGTTTGCAGCCCGATCAGGTTTCAACGGTTGGATAGTTGGAAATAACGATCCAAACGTCACTCATCTACGATCGTTACTCAATCGGAATCCATCCATGTACTTTTCACGATTGTTGGCCAATCAGAATCCAACCATCCAACCATCCCCGATTTGGAGGTCGTCAACCTATCATGATCCAACCATCCCATTGTTACAACCGTTAACTGATCCAAACCCAACAGTCCAAGTTCCCGTTTTTACGACCGTTGGCCGATGAATCGGACGACTCTACGATCCCTTTTGTTACCATCGTTGGATGATCTGAACCCAACAATTGTACGATATCTTGTATATTGTTTGTATATAATTCGTGACAAATAGATATCCAACGATCCCAAGACTGTTACTTAAAAAAAACGTTGATCGGAATTCAACGACCCTCTTAACTTTGTACAACCGTCAGCCAATCGGCACCCAAAGGTTGAGCAATCTCAACATACGATCGTTGGCTGGCCGAAGTTAAAGTACTTAACAATCTGATTATTACGGTCGTTGGCTTGTCGCAGATCGATCAACGATCCAATGTTGTACATTTGCGATTATTAACCGATTGGAACTCAACGACCCCTTTTCAACGATCGCTGGCTAATCGAAAGCCAACGGATCCTTTTTTTAAATCGTTGGCGAATCGAACTTCTACAATACCTTGTTCTACCACTATTTTCTATCAACCAGAATCCAACCGTTCCATACCTAAGATCGTTAGTGGATGATAAGGCAACGATATAATAATTTGTTTTTTATAATCGTGTTTGATCGGTATCAAGCCACCCCAGGAACACTCATACAAAATGGGGCGTGCAATGGCGAACGACCCAAAACGAGTATAGCACGTTCAATTTCAACATTGGATATCCCATGAGTTGCTCCTGACACGACCCCCAACAATATCCACAGTGTTATAGTTTGCCATACTCCATGTGTAACACCAGGTGCCGTGCCACTCGATGGACCATGATACGTGTTATTCCGTTCTAGAAAAGGTGTCAACAGCCTGTGCCTTCACCACCGTAGAGTAACCGCCATATGGTCTCTCACCGTGGAAACGATTGAGAACAAACAGGAGCGCCATGGAAGCATCTCATCCGTGGCATATAAAGTGTGAACCATGGCACGTTCATTGTGTCCCATACCCCACTTTGTTTCGGAACTCGGTGAAGTATTCGATGGGAGGCGACATGCTAAACTAGCATAGCGAGTGCCCAAAGGGATACACCATAGGGAACCAGGCACGAAACAAGCTAAGGTGCCATGGTACAACCTAGTACCATGGGAGACTCTCCCGACGTGCGATGGAATATACCGTTGGAGAGCCATGGAGCACAGCACATACATATATATACGGCAAATTGTCGCTGAAACATTCATCACGAGATGCACCACGGGCTTCAACATGGAGGGACAACGCGAAGCCCTATGGCTTCTACCATAGGAGTAGTCTTCCGGTGAGATGTTCCATTGTGTTGCTCATGGCATATGCCAGGTCATACCCCGTAAGAAAACCTACGTACCACTAGGTAACACGTCGGGGAGTGCCATGATATGCACTAGCGTAATGGGATACGATATGGGGTGTTTTGCGAGCGACGTGCACCATGTGGGAAACACCACGGAATACAAATTGGAACCATGCTATAGAACTAGGCTAATAGTACGTGGCATGATACATATTGGTACGTAGCATCATCGTAAACGTTTTTTTACGAGCCATATATATACCCTACCTGATACTGGGTATTGGTCCCTTTCAAGGTGCCATATAGACGATAACACGCCGAGACGGAATTTTGGCCCGGGATACTCTATGGTACTTGCTATCTACACGGCAGACACCCTGTTTTCGCTCTCGTACTCCATGCGCTATGGGTCACGTCACGATTAAAACCCCACGGAGGCCTCTGAGGCGAGGTATGAGGATATTCTTGCCATGGGATAACCCATAGCACGTGCAATGGCCTACCCCATGTGCAACCAAATGGTCTATGCAACTCTCCATGGGATATTACACAACACGAAATGGCCCACTGGAAAACCCATTGGACATCCCACGGAAGAAGCCCTGTACCAAATCGTACCCCATGGCGCATCCGATGGTTAATCACATGGCGCGTCCATGGGGATCTGACGACCTCTTGCGCCATTAGTTTCGACCATATTGCCTGCATACTGTTCGTGTGTTGTCACTCTCTTATGCCGTGCGCCTGAGCAAGATCGTACGTACATACTGCATTTATTTTGTAATTACCCTTGCCCTCCGACAATGTGCCGCATGATCTTCAACGTTGACCACTCAAACCATTCCCGGAAGAACAAAACTACGGATGCCAAAGTAAACCTATGGACAACGTCTAGCTTCCTTATATGCCTACATATTGTGTCTACCGCACTTAATTTATTGTATGCAATCCCTCTTTCCCCATACTTGCTCCTTATGGTATATTCTTGAGTCTTAGGCCATCTCTTATATTAGCGTATCCGAAACCGAAAATGAGCTGATCTTTCGGCTCGCAGAATCAGACGGGCAGAATCGGATCGACAACCTTTATAATGAAACCTTAATTTTACATATATTTTTTTTCACAGTACACACGAAATAACCAACAACGGCGATTGCTTGACCACGTACTCGTACGAGTTCGCCACACCAGAGTATCTCAGAGCACGCAGAGGGTGAAGCTTAGTGGTAGGTGGAGCGAGGGAAAACACGTCGTGTACGCTTCGCGCTAAGAGGGCTGCCTACCCCCTCGCCGTCGTTGATCTCATGCATCAACACCAAAGACATACGGCGGCTGTCCTCGTCCTCGACGACAAGAATATTGGTACTCGTAGTCGTCACGATCACTGTCCGATCCCACCGGCTCGCGGCGATGCTCGACGTGCGTTTGAGTGGGTGGCGGGACACAGCAGCAGCAGCAGCAGCAGCAGCAGCAGTAGCAGTAGCGCGAATACACCTATTATACGTGTTGTTTGCTCAGCAGATAGATAGATGCGTCTTTTCTTTTTGGTGTGTCTTGGTGCCGGGTACTACTACTACTCTACTACTGCTGCTGTGCTCGGCTTGTTGTCACGCTTTTTGTCTCCCACGACGTGTGAAAACCCAAATTTGGACGCTGTTTCGGGTACGAGTTTATCCCAAACGTAGACCCCCATTTTTGGCTGGGAGCCGACCCGAAAACGATATCCGAAAATGGAGGACAAACAAATCATCAGTTTCGGGCCCATAAAGGTTGCAAACCAAAAAAGAACGCGAAAATGTTTATTTTCGGATGCAGAATCGGTTGTATAAGCGATGGCTTTAAGCCGCATCCAAGCTCCATCCCCACGTCATATTGTATGACAAATGCGAAGGACAACCGTAACCTGATCCCTTGCCCTACAAGGCGTCATATATAAGAGCACAACAAGGTGCCGACAATTGCCTGGAGCATGCAACAAAAGCAGGAGTTTTCTTGGCCAGAGTTTGCTACTCAACCTGGTCGTCGTAGTGTATCGTGTAGCGGACACTCGCAGCTGCTGCATATTACTTTTGGTACGGTTATTGTGCGGGCAGATTAACCCCGCTCGTGTGTCGGCCTGGCGGATAAAGTTTGGTCCCATCACATCACCCTGTGGGCATGAAGAACGTTCTATCGAAGTATCTTTGATGTTCGGTGTCTTCTAGAAGCAAAACGATGGGGCACTCTTTCTTCAAGACACACGCTTTGAGATCCATGACCTATAAAATAGGCTCTTTCTAAGGATCCGGGATGCGCCAATCAAATTTCTCCTTCCGGCGTGCGTACATCATTACGTACGTCCCCTGCGCATGCCCATGCTCTTTCCACCCTCGTTGTACACAGCACCGCGTTGCCCCGCCCTGCCCTGCCCAGCAGCATTGGAGAGAAGCTCCTTTGAGCCCACGTCTCACCACAGCCTATCAAACGCTCGTTCTGGAGCCAGCCACACGATGAGGGCTTGTTTCGCCTTAGTTTTCATGTTCTCAGCAGCCACGCTGCTCATCAACCCGGTTCCTGCCCACGGCGCCAATTTCTTCGTGCGGTCCTGCGATGAACTCCCCCTGGAGGAGCTGGACGATGCAGAGACAATCACATTCGTCAGCCAAATCTCGTGCCAGGTGCCCAAGGTAAGCGGTGTTTTCATTGGCAGCAGCAATAGCCAGCAGTACCAGTAGCAGCAGCAGTATGGGGGCTCAAGCAACCTCGGTGGCCGCGATTTCTTTGTGCACTTCGTTCTTGGTTTGTATTTAGTTATGTTGACTCTTGTCTCCTCCCGCTACCTCACTCCCCGCGTGGCATGTACTGACACTTGGAGCAGAACAGCACCCGCAGCAGGGCAGTGCCAGCAGCAGCACCGACAAACGAGGCAGCCGCAGTAGCAGTGGTAGCAGCAGCAGTTCAACATACTTACCTGGTGCCGTATTAGAAGCGCCGAAACACACGGCACGACGCGGAAGTTTCGTTTGTACACATCGTTGGTGTATATAACTTTGGGCGAAATTGTAAAGGCTGCTGGTTACAGAAAATGAATACAACAACGGGCCTTACAATTTTTGATGGTATTGGTATTCCGTATTTCAAATTTTCCCGCGTTTATTTTTCTTAGGCCTCTTATCTCTTGCCGCTTACAATATAATAGCTCCTTAACCCGGCCCATTACACAGTAGTATTATGTATATACAGGTACGTGATATACGTGCTCACCAACTTGTGCCTGCCCTGCGTTCCTCCGCTCTGCTCTGTCCTAGGCCATGCATGTCAAGAAGGATCTTATCGTGCGTTCACACGCGGCCATCGACACGAAGAACCTCTACTTTGACGTGCACAGAGGAGCAACACTCACGATCCACTCGCCGGGCATGACCATCG